>JBCFYV010000623.1:0-68044 GCA_039000515.1 Timema cristinae
ATTTTTTAAGTTAGTCAGGGCACTTGCATATAACCTTGTTCTCTTTGCCTTATGCAGCGGGCGAAACCTTTTTACGTTAAAGTTATTTTCTATATGTAAATTGCCTGGAAGTTGTCACCATAGTGACGAGCGATTTTGACATTTATATATTTGTCTTTGAACGCTCCAGTCAAAATAAATATATATATATTTTTTGTAGCGTAGTGCCCTTTTCCCAAATATTGATATCTTTGGGTCCTTTAAACTTATATATTATTTGATTCTCCATATTCGCTTATAATGTTTTGCTTTTAACACTATATTCAATTTATATATTGTTGGGGGCTTTATTCAATGTTAAAGTCCTTTTCCCGTGCGCACGCTGATCATTGTTAGACAGTTTTAATTTTTCGTTGCTTAGTATTAAAGTCTTCCATTTTAAGAACGATTGTCCATTGGTGTTAATGAAATGTTACGTTTAATATCAAATTCCTGACTTTCAGCATTTTAGCCAATTTTTCGTATTAATGGTAAATTACGTTTGATACCGGGGGTTTTTGGTTTAAAAATTCGGGTTAGTGGGAATATTATGTTGAATAGTAATGATGTTTCTGGCATAAAATTTTGGTTGATTTCACCTTTAATGTAATTATGAGACTATATAATAATAATAAATTCATGAAGAACATGATGTATTTTTAGTAAGGAAACGTATTTATATTATAAAGTAGAATTCAATATAAAATTACAATGATGGTAGTTGAAATTAAAGTTGAAATAATGATTATAATAACAATATTAATGTATTACAATGTAACCTAAAAAGAACTGAATGTGGATTAATTAGATATAAATTGATTAGTTTAAAGAATATATTGTCAATGGATATGATTTTACAAGAATAGGACCATCTTACATAAAACATGAAAAATATAACTATTAAATAAATAAATTAATTAAAATTAAAAAACATAATATTTGAGGTTAAGATGGATAAGTAAAATATGGCAAGATAAAAAAATATAATTTTAAAATTATTGTTTTGTTGAGGTTTGATAATGATGATTTAAAAATTTATATTTTAATATGAATTCTGGCTTATCTGCTTTAATGCCCTTGTTCCTTTTTTTCTTTATGGCTGGTGTAGTTTCAGCCCAAGTTGCTACATGGTTATATCACACCTTCTAAGATCAGTTTCAGTTCTTCAATAATGACAAACTTATATTAAAGGCGTTAATTGTTAAATAAAATTTTCATTATTATATTCACGTTCAACTTTGCTATTCTTTTTTTCGTTATAACATTTCACACTGGAATTGTACCATAATTTGTTTTGTTTTTAATCTATAGCCTGATGATGGGTCGTATTGACACGCCGAAACATGTAGCAAATTGGGGGCTGAAACTACACCAGCCATAAAGAAAAAAAAGAACAAGGGCATTAAAGAAGATAAGCCGGAATTCAGTATTAAAATATAAATTTTAAATCATCATTATCAATCCTCAACAATCAATAATTTAATAATATTATATTTTTTGATTTTGCCATATTTACTTATTCATTTTAAACCCAAAAAAATATTTTTTTTTTAAATTTTTTAAATTTAAAATTTATTTATTTATATGTTATATATTCATGTTTTATGTAAGATGGTTTTATTCTTGTAAATCATACCCATTGTCAATATATTCTTTTATCTAATCAATTTTATCAAATTAATCCACATTCAGTTCTTTTTAGGGTTACATTGTAATACTTTTAATATTGTTATTATAATCATTATTTCAACTTTAATTTAAAACTACCATCATTGTAATTTTATATTGAATTCTACTTTTATAATAATAATAATAATAATTAATAATGTTTTGGTATAAACATTATTGTCAATTTTAACTTTTATAAATTATATGTTGGATAATTATTATAATGTTTCTGAAATAAACATTCTAGTCAAATTTACCTGAATGAAATATGAGGCCAATTAATATAATGTTCTGATATACACGTTTTCATCAATTTCCCCTTTAATGAAATACCATGTTGAGTTATTAAAATGTTCTTTAAACTTGGTCATACTAGTCGAGTTTGTATAAAACAAATATTGATTAATATTGTCATTTCTAATTAGGACGGTCAAGTCCATTATTGAAACATTATTCTTTGTACTAGGTCTTGCTAATATTTCTAGTCGACTCGCTTATTAACGATGTAACATGATACATACCTATGTCTTAGACATGGTTCGTCATAGCTTAAGTTATTATTTTGATATATTGGCATGGGGACATCTACTCTACCATGCTGCTCAAAAAATCGTTTCCTTGTATTGAGTGTAATCCATATTTAAAAAAGGGTATTGTTGGATATAAGTGGGAGAGAAACATATTAATAGTTTGCTAGGGTGGACTGGGGCAGTGTCAAGACTCAGAGATTTAACAAATTAGGTAGGCTAATTAGCTCTGTTTTGAGCAATAATGTGGTTTGAAATTTTCCAATTTAAGAATACCTCTCAAGAAGAGAGGTTATTAGTCATAGTTTCTCAAGGTCATTTAAAAACAAATTGTTTCCGTACTTATTTTGCTATATTTTCTTTCATTATAAAAATTTTAAATTTTTATTAGCACCCCGTCTTACTACCCATTCGGGTTATACGCACTTACGCTAATGTGTAATGGTTTTGGTGATTGTGAGATGAAATGGAGGACCTACAGTTTAAAGTGGAATCCGAACCACGGTGGAGGCTGGCATTCCCCTATTAAAAATAGTAAAGGGTAACTCTTAAAATATGATTTTTGGTTTAGATCTTCATAATTAAAATTAGTAAAGTGTAACTCTTAAAATTTTTATTTTTGGTTTAAATCTTAATAATTATAATGACAGTAAAATATTTTTAACGTGTAAAAAAACACAAATAAAATACATTTTCTAGATTGTTTGTTGCGGACGTAAAAAAAAAATATTTTAACGAATAAATATTTATTATATTTAGAAACATTCAAGGTTTAAAATCAACTACATTTATAGTATTTCAGGGCTTGTCACCCACCCTGTACCCAGCTCATTTCCTGCCTATGTAAGAGAAAAAATATTTTTAGATGGTCAACAGAGTTGCTTTTGAGAACAAACTAAGACCAAGGACGGATCCAGGGCCTATTGTCGTGGGGGATTCGTTTTCATAGGGCTTCTTAAAGTATAGGCCTACATCTAATGCTTTAATTAAAAATTAAATAATACTCACAATTATTAATATTTATAATAATAAAAAAAATATTTTTTCGAAAATGTACAATTTTTACTACCAAATTTGTAATTTTAATACAAAACACAAAAAAAAAGTCACTGAAACTTAATAAATATTTACGTATGTTTGTGCATTGTTTATTTTTTAGATCAGTACCATTAGTCTCTAATTTTATGTTTTGTCCCTATGTAGCTATTTTCTTTGGATAGTGCTCCTTTATCTAGGTTTCTATGCTTCGAAGTTAGTTAGTTTTTGTTTTGTCTTGTGATTGATTGCCTTTGTTGTGGTTTTTTAGACGGTTTTTGGTCTTTTCTTATATTTTATTGTCTCTTCAACCTTCATGACCTTTCCTCACTCTTGGCATGGCAACAAGAACATACCTTGGACACCTCTAGGTCTTTTGTTTCCCGCAAGTGTCGCTGGCGCGGTTTTTCGTTCTGCCGATTTAGAGAAGTCGTTTGTGCTGAGACTTGAATCGACCAATAAGTGATGGTTATAGGTTCCGTGAACTTTCACCTGGAAGCGGATCCAATCTCAATTATTCGTGTGCGGTGTGTTAATCAATTGACACTCCAAGACAACACCAATAGGACCAACTATAAAGTGAGGTGAGTTGACTCTACCCATTCCACTTTACACCATAAAGTCATTTGTTCGTGTTCGTAAACACTGGTCTCCAGAGATTTTAGTTTTCAGTTTTGTGATTTACGCCTACACCGTTTAATTAGGCCTTATTTTTTATATTTATGAAAATGTTTTGTATTTAATCAAAAAAAATAATAATTTGTTTTCACATTAAATTTGTAATTTAACTATTACAAAAACGTTAGATTTTAAATAAAACAACCAATTCAAATCTTGCGATTTACCACTATGGCCCAAAAAACAGTTCTAAGCTTGTTTACTTTCTACTGTAACATCACGGTGTTGTAGATGTAATAGGCAACAGGGCCCGACAGCCCTTATTCGTCATTGTCGTACGCAGCCATCTTTTAAGTCTACGCAGGCTGAGAAGATGCGCTCCGACGGTGGAAACACTCTAGTAGAAGAGATTCTAATTGCTAATATTTACATATTAATTTTAATTAATTCCAGGTGTATGTATTTCTCGCCAAAGCTACGAGAGCTTGACAGATGATGGAATTACAAACCCAATGTATTTTATCTCGAGACCCTTTGCTCTTCACTTTGCACTTGACGTAGTAACGCCAATCTATTTTTTTTTTTTTGTTGAAAATTGCATATTCTCAAATATCAGGGAACTTCGTCCACGTGCTTGTGTTAGCCTGGTCTTACGAATTTATAGCTGTGTGGATTCATTATAAATTTAATTTTATTTTCACAAAGATCTAATATATTGAAATATTTACTTTTTCGAGATAAATTTGTAAACCAGAGAATTTATTTCAAGTGGGGAGAGGGGGCTTAAAAAATGTATAATTAAAATATGTAGTGTAAGTGTAAGAGAATTATATGTAGAATGAGAATTACCTTGAGGGTTTAAGAAAGTGTGGTACAGGAAGTAACTTGGAACCTATTGGCACACAAGTAGTGTTCGGGCGTTATGGGAACCCCGCTTCCGCCAATCGGGTCAAAAACACCCACATCTGATTGAGTGACCTACTTTCCTCTGAATTGGTTGCTGAAAATTATCATCCTTCCCCCACATTTTGACTGCTTTCACATCCCGCCTCCCCCTCTCCCCCTCGACTTACCAACCCTGGAATGTTGGTTCTTGAGATTGTTAATAGATATTGAGGTCATTGGCCAGGGAAACCGGGGTTTTTCCTTGGCGCCATAGTATGTCGGGCAGACAGACAGGAATTGATATTGAGGTCATTGCCCCGGGCAATGGGGGTTTTCCCTGGCGTTCAGTTTTTGACGAAAGGGGTCGGGCACGAAGTTGCAGGCTTATGTTAAGCAAGCTAGTAATGTACATAGGCTCTTATGTCACAATGCCTCTGTCCCGGAACAAGCAGCAGTGATACCTTGCGCTATGGTGCTTTGTGGTTAGAGTGTGGTAATTTGTTCCAGGAGACCCCCTCCTCCTTCGCCACCTGACGCCATGATGACGGGGCGACAAGTGACCTCGATAACCTTTGGTTTTCCCAAGCTCCCGTAGCTTTATATTTTCCGTGAAGAAGCATGGTGATCCTAAAACAGCTCACTATATTATGAATCCAAAATCCCATTTTTTCTAGAAGAAGCATTGAACGATCTTTCTAATTTTGATCAAATATGAATAGGTAATTCTATTTTAATCATCATCATCATAAATATTGACGGAAGTATATTAGTTTTCAACTACGTTTATTGCTTTAATGACTCGATACAGTTGAAATAAGTAATTACTATTTGGCCTCATCATACCTCATTGACAGTGTACATATTTGGTTGGCAACTACGCTTATTGCTTTTAAAATGACTCAGATAAGTTGATTATGATACACCTGTTTAATTGGAATAAATGTACATTCAACGAACTCATGAGGTGTGTAACTCAAGAGGTTATTGAATGATGTTTTAAATTTAACATTCTGTTACTCGATGTGATTTAACGACATTCAAGAACCCCATGTATGTTAGCCTCGCCTCCGCCATTTGTAAATTACATGTCTATCGCTCACGTTACGCTCTGTAGTGTGTGTGTGAGTGGCGCTTTTGTTTGTGTGAGAGAGAGAGAGAGCTGTCATAGAGCTGGGCCCCCCGCTTCCAAGGATGTCAACAAGACCCTTCTCTTATTAGACATGGGTTGATCGGAGGTATGATGCATCACACTGGAAATGATTACGGAAATACCTTACATAATTTAGCAACTCCACATTCAATGTGGGGATCAGCTGTGAATATTATCGGATCAAGTGTATGAGGGTGTATGAAAACATGAGTAAGCAAAACACAAAATATAATATTAAATCAATGAGGTGTAATTATTAGAACAATTTCATATAAGTTAATTGTTGACCAAATATATTATTTATGTCAAAAAATGTACATTTATACAAATATTTTAATTTAAATATCTTAGTTGATACAAATTTTTATTTGACATAGTTGATGATAAAACTGTCATTGTAAAACGCCGCTATAGTGTAATGAAGGTGTAAAACAACGAAGCTCATTAACACTTTAAATAACATAATATGTAAAATTGAATTAAATCAAAATTTTTTCGGACATTAAATATTTGGTTGCTGTTTAAGTAACTAATTTGTTTAGTGTAAATGTTATATATTATATCAGCGTATATAGTTTCATCAACATATTAATTTAAAATAATTTCAAGATTTTCATAATTGTATTACTTGTGATTTTTTTTTGTAAAAGTAAATATTTTTGCGAACGTTAAATTTATTGTTGCTGTTTCAACGAAGCCACGGAGAGTGAGACAGGGAAGCACCTTACGGGAATCCGCTCTCCCAGAAAAAACATCATGACATGTGGCTAATATAGGGTTTTGAACCCCTGGCATGTGTAAGACCGTCTCTTTGCTTCAATTGGTGTACTAGTTCCCATTCCCCTCCCCTTTAAACCATCATTTTCAGTCATACAGGGAATCGAAGCCTGGGCACTTGACTCTGGGGGGACAGACAGACATGCTAACGCCTCGCGGCCAAGTGATTCCTTAGACGTCTTGACCATTGACCACGCGACATAGATTAACAGACAAATACATGTCTCCCTTCACAGAGAGAGAGAGAGAGAGAGAGAGAGAGAGTTATACATTCTTTCTGGACACTTGGCGCAGCGGGCAGTCTTCCTAACGCCGTGATGAGAAAGCTGCTGCCTCCTTTATATGTAGCGTTTCTCCTTCAGCATTTAATACATATCATATTCTGAAAAAAATTACACCTGCGCACGGGAATCGAGCCCTGGAAACTTTGGCTTACATATGTATCTTAGTACGTGTACTGGTTTGTTCACATTAAGGGGGTAAGATATACTCGTAAATATATATTATGGATTAGATAAGCAATTCAACCCTTTTAATTTATCTTTGGATAGCAAACTAAGTCACAACAATGTTGGCGTCTCCTTCAGGTCTTTGATTGTCCAGCCGAGGATTTAAAAAATAATAACGACATTTTAGTGCTAGTTTTTTTTATTGACAATCAGCAATTGATTAATTTAAAACAACAACAACAAGCAGCAATATTATTTAGGTCTTTTGACCAATACATATAAAATACATCTACCAGCCAGAAAATGAGTAGGAGTCAATTTTATTGTTAGTATTTTTATTGACAATCAACAATTGATTAATTTAAAACATTCACAACAAGCAGCAATATTATTTAGGTCTTTTGACCAATACATATAAAAGACATCTACCAGCTAGAAAATGAGTAGGAGTCAATTTTATTGTTAGTTTTTTTTATTGACAATCAACAATTGGTTAATTTAAAACATTCACAACAAGCAGCAATATTATTTATGTGTTTTGACCAATACATATAAAAGACATCTACCATCTAGAAAATGAGTAGGAGCCACCTCCAAAATAGTTCAAGACACGTTGAGAGATGGTAGAGTGTATATTGACAATGTCTCCACAGTTTTTACCTGGCAATCTTACTCTTCCAACAAACTCAAGCACAATAACATTAGGTTCGGGCTCTTCCGACAGCACAACGTTATAACTTTTGTTTTTCTCAAGTTCGTTTAAGCACTTGACACGATTGTATTCCTCTTTCTCGATCATGTCTAACGCCCTGCATAATACCTCCTCGTCCCAACAGGTATCCTGGTGAGCAGCAGTTTGATGACATTGAATTTTGTGCCGAATAAGATTGGATAGCTTTGCGTAGGATCCATCACAAACGCAGCATTTAAACGGCATAATGTCAATTGGAGATGCAGCAAAAGAAATAAACACTAGCTCTTAACGTTTTTTTTTTCAAAATTTCACCACTAGCTCCTATGACAGCAGCAGAGTACGTCTAGTTTATTAATTCCTTTTAAACATCACACTTTGTCCTCCGAGATATATCATACAGCGTGCTTTAGATTTAAAGCGCTAACAATCCAAATAATAGATTGACTTTGGAAGGAAAACGTTACCGAAACTGCCCAGGCTGAGTATGTAGCGGCGGGCGTTTTACCTATAAAATTTTAACATTTGAATAATTTTTGTAAATTGTTAAATCCCGAGATTTACATTCTTAACTTTACCTCCGGGTGGGGGTGGGGACGCAGCGACTCGCTGGCTGGTAAACAGGCACTCTGACTGTGGATACGCCAGGTTTGTCCGGATCACGAGAGCTGGCGGGTGGAGTACATTTCCAGCATTTCGACAACACGCTACCAAACAACATTTATTGTAGACTTGTGACGGGGTGTAGTGGCCCCTAACTGCGGATTCCGAGCCCCTGAGTGTGCATAATTAGGATGCTAGAGTTGCGACATAAACACGCAATGATTACGACATAAGGAAAACACCCAGTTTTGCAGAGTCACTTGTCGCCCGGCGAGTTCTGGGCGTCAGGGTGGCGAAGGAGGAGGGGGTCTCTGGAACAAATTACAACTCTTAAAAAGACCATAGCGAACTTCATCGCTTGTTCCGGTAAGGAGCCTTGGAAGAAAAGACCCCGATGTTCATTTAGGCTTTCAGCCTTTTGGAACTTCGTGCCGACCCCAGAAAAAATGACGGGGGGAAAACCCCCGTTGCCCTGGAAATGACTAAACTATTCTTGTCTTGTTCCCGACTACGGGCGCCGGAAAAACCCCCGTTCCCGGGAAATGACCTCAATACTTTTAAAATCTCAAAATAAAACCTTCCCGGGTTGGTTAGTCAGGAGGGAGGGGGAGGGGGATGTGGAAAAAAAAGGGGAAAAAATTGGGGGGGGAAGGAGGATTTTTATAGCAACCAACAAGAAAGTAGGTCAGGGGTGGGTGGAATAAGGAAAAGATGTGGAAAGCGGGTCACTCAAAAGGATGGGGGGGTGTTTTAAACCCTTTTGGCGGAGGGTTCCCAGGGCACTAGCTACTGTCGTAGTTGAAAAGTCCAGCGTTTTGATAGCCCATCGAGGACGAAGCTAGGGGTTGAATCTTGGTCTGGTGAAGGGGGTGGTTTTCCCCCAAATGGTTTTACATCTCCCTCCACATAATGCGGGTTTTTTTTTCTCCAATTCAAATTTAAAATTTCCAAAATCCATTCGTGTAATTATACTTAAGCGTTTAACCGAACGGGTATAAGACATGTTGCAAATAAAAATAAATAAAACTTTTAAAAAGTTTTTAGGGAAAAGATACATAAAAAATTTATTTAAAAACCCCCTTTTAGGGGAGGGTTGGAGCCCTCTTTAAATAGATAGATACCCATGAGGGGAGATCGATTGGGTCCTGGTGGGGTTTTTTCTAAGAGTTTTTTCCCAAAGAGTTCTCATTCTTTCCACGAAAATAGGGGAAATTTCCCTCTTAATTAAAACCTTTCTTCATCCTAAACCTAAAAAATGAATGAGTACACAGAGTATGGGGCCAAAGGGGGTTTTAATATACGGTCTAAAAGAAAGCTAAAAATCTCATTAAAATGTCGGGCAAAAAGCAGATGCCCCCCAGCTTTAAACTAATAAAGTAAAACAGATTTTTTTATTTTTTTTCAGAACACAGGATAACAATAATCTAGGGGAAAATTTCTTTTGAAAATGGGGGTAATAATACGCCCCCAGAAATAAAACCAACCCCTAGATGGGGGAAAAAAACTACGGACCTCCTTCAATATATATAAATATTATCGGATAGGTAAATTGAAAGCAAATTTTGGGGATATGGATAGTGTATTTCCTAAACCTTGGGAAAAAATAATTTAAAAAGTTTGCAACCAAAAAAAAAATACTAGTTTTTAATGTAACAAATTTTTAAAAAATGAAAAATTTAACTTTGTTCCTCATAGATACAAACAGCAATGCCCGGAATTGGGCGAAACAATAAATATCGACATTTCCCAAAAGGAAAATCATTCCATAAAAATTTTAAACTTTTTATAGAAAAATACCATAAAAAATCACACAAACAAAAAAATTTAAATTTCAAACTTTAAATAAATTTGAATTTAATATTTAATAATAGAAATTTCTCCCAAATAAGACATTACCAAATTAAAATATATAAAAAATTTCACGAGTTTAAGAATTTAAAGTTAATTATCTTTTAGGGGAAACTAAACATCCCCTCAAACATACTAATTTTAAATGTTCAACTAAGTTTAAAATGAACTCTCACAAGTAAATCCTAACAAACTAATTAAGAAAAAATATATTTCCCAAGTTGGGGCAGTTTAAAGTAAATTACCATATTTATAAAAAAAAAAGATAAAGCAAAACTTACTAAATTTTAAATGCTCTGACTAATGTTTTACGAACTCCCCCAAATAAATCTTTAACAAACAAATTTACGACATAAATTCACAAGTTAGGTATTTTTAAAGTAAATTCCATTTTTTATAAATTTTCAAGTAAAACATAAATTTACTAAATTTTGAATGTCTGATAAGTTATTACAAACTCTCCCAAATAAATCTTTAACAAACAAATTTATGAAATATAATTCGCACGTTAGGTATTTAAAATTAAACAATGTTTAAAAAGAAAGAATACTACAAGACTTCATAATTTATATTTAAAAAAAAGAATGGCCGAAATAAAATTTTGAATAGTTACAAGATTTTTATCCCGAAAATAATTTCCCCTTTACATTTTATATAATCTTTTAAAGCCTCTGCTTCGCCTTACTACATCCACGCCCAGTCCAAGGTGCAGTTAAAAAATTTTCCCCTGCCGCTTTTAAATATAGTGGCAAAACTCTAAACAGGAGAGGCGGATAAAAAGGGGTGGGATCAAGAGTTTAACACACAAAAAAGGATTTGCGGACACTGGAAAGTCTGGCTTTTACTGCCTTTTTTTACTTTGTCAGTCGTTGGGCGGCTTTGGGGCGGGTGGTGGTCTTAGTGGCGGGGTTTGGGATTTTTGGGCCCCCGGAGTACATTTTCCGGGGCTTTTAAAGGGGCCAGAGTGTTTGTTATTAATGGGGCATACCTGGACGGTGAGTTTGGGGTAAGTTTTTGTTGTTGTTGACTTACCCATTTTATTTAACTTGTACTAAAGTTGTACAAAAAAGAAAATTCTGGAGAAGAAGAGAAGTTAAAACGGTGCCTTGGCGATCTTAAGTTCATGAGGGAAAAAGAAATTTTATAAGGAGAACACATAATAAAAAAAAATAAAAATAATAATAATAATAAAAAATAATGATACTATAATAATAATGTAAAATATTTAAAATTTATTATTATTATTTTATTTTTAGCCCCGCGTTTTTACTCCCCTTGGGGTTATACGCATTTACGTAATGGTAATGGTAGGGTGATTGTGAGATAAAATGAAGAATCTACATTTAACGGGAATCCGAACCAGGGGGAGCCTGGTTCCTAAAATTTCCAAGATGATTGTCAGAGGGAAGGAAGGTTGAAATAATAAATCTTGCGGGACGGGGGTTGAACCCCCGGGCCCCCCAGCAAGAAGCCGGAACCTTACCCCAACACAGGAACCCAAAAAATTTTAAAAAGTAGCTATTATTTGGTTAATTACAGTTATGTCCCCTAAATTTCATATTCTTTAATTTAAAAGTAACACCTGTCACGGGAATCGAACCTGAAACCTTTGTTTTATTACTCAATGCTTAACCATTGAACTATCCAGAAATTGTCCCGGGGAGGGTCATTCACCATTCATTTATAAGTCAAGTCTATAAAACATTTGGAAATCATCAGATATTATCAATGGGGTTGCTTTTTGAAAAAACTCATGATTTTAATTTGATCGTCAAAAATTAGCTGACGATTTCCCCAGCCATCCAAACTCTCCCCTTAAAAATATGAAGAATGACCCGGGGATCAAAATAATTCCTGTACAACTTATCTTGACTTTCCCGGTTTTAAAACAAAAGTCCCAGGTTCTTTTCCCCGTATCCAGGTGTCATTTTTTAATTTTAATAGAAAAAAAAAATCATAACCCGTAAAACAAAACATTAAATTTTAAATATTTGGATTTAATGCTCTAAATATTGCTAATAAAAGGGGTATTCATCCCTAAAAAATTAATAAAAATACATTTATGAAGCAAAGTTAATTTCCAATAATAATAATAAAATAAAAATAAAAAAAATAAAAAAATAATAATAATAATAATAATAAAAAAATAATATGTCAAAAATTTAAGGGAAATTACCTATTAGATATAAAAAATTCTAAAAAAAATTACAATTGTACAATTTACTATGTTAAATAAATACAAAGTTGTTGTCCTCTTCCCTTCTCATCTTTTGTTAAATTATTTTAAAAAAGCCCCGTTTTTAATTATTTTTCATTAATTTTTTTTCATGGCCTATTTTAGGGGTTTTTAGAACTCCTGAACATAAATATTGGTTTTTATTTTTATTTACTATACATCAATTTTTTTTTTTACTTTTTTAAATCATTTTTTACACCTCATTTGTTAAAAAAAAAAAGGAAAATTCTTTTTTAGATTTCAACATAATATCCCACATATCCAAAACTAATAAAATATTCACATTGTACCGCAAACCGTTTTATTTCATACCTAAAAAAAAAAGATTTGTAAATTAGTATCATGAAAAAATTGTTTTATGTCAATACTTTTAAAAAAAAATGGGTTTTGGTACTTATGACGCGCGCGAGAATTTATCTTTTTTTGGATCTTTAAAAAATATTTTTTTAAATTGCATAAAATTTTTAATTAAATAAAATGAAATTTTTAGTTTTAATTTATGTTAAATAAAAAATTTTAATTTATATCAAAAATAAACTACAATAGTTAACCTCAATTATATTGGAGCATTTAAAAAAATCTTAAGCACAATTTTTTTCACTAATATTTACGAATAGTAAAAAATATAATAAAATATTAAATTTAAATCACTACTGAATAAAATTTTTTTAACACATATTAATTCGCACTTGTATAAAAATAAAAACACTGTTGGAATGTAGAAACAGAAACATGTGGAAAAATTATAAATATGAAAACGTGATCAGAGCGACGAGCGTCCCAAGAAAAAGGAATAATATAGTATACATTTCTTATAGCTCCCAAACATGCGCGACTAAAAAAGGTTCTATTTCTTTTTTGTTGGTATTTTTTTTTTTTCGAGACTTAATGAGGGGTTTTTCCATCAACCTGTTACTTTTGTTTACGTGATGCGCGCGCATCTTAAAATTTCACTCTCTCATTTTTATAACCCCCCCAAAAAGAAGATAAATTCAATAAATTATAGTTTTTTTAGTTATCACAGAAATTTAAAATAACAAATATAAAAAACAGTTCTTCCTAAGATAACAAAACAAACAAAGCTAAAAATATCCACATCTAAAAAACATTAACATAAACAAAAGATTTAGTTAAAAAAACAAACTCAATTTATAAACCAAACCTTAACCCAATCAAAAAACAACTTAAATAACTGAAAACAAGTTAAATTAACAAACTCAATTTTAAACCCAAAACTTAACCCACATTAAAACAAAAAACTAAAAATCAATTTAAAATTAACAACCAATTTTTTAACCAAACCTTAATTCCCACAATATACCAATTACCTAAACAAGTAAAACTCGCAAACAAACCCATAACTCTCCATAATCCAAAAGAAACAAAAATTCCCCAAATTAGAACTCTTACCCCCTATCATTCTCTAGTTTCAAGTCATTTTTTTACATTTTAATTTAATTCGATTCCTTTATTTGCTCCAACTCCATATGTACTACAACGTTTTATTTTATCCTCTAATAAAAATTATATTTAATTAAAGGTTATCAAATAGTGTAATAAAAAATTCACTTCAATTGTTTAAAACAAATTATTCAAAAATCTTTTCAAAGCGAACACATTTTTGATGTTTCATTAAAGTTAAAATCCTTCTAGCATTTTAAAAGGGGTTAACTTTTTCAATAAATTTTTTTTAAACCCAAAATTTAAAAGAGCTATTTTTTGATTTAAAATTAATGAGTGCATCTTTTTTTTTGACCGTCCAAAAAAAAAAATTTGTAATTTTAAATTCCCTTTTTGTTATTAAAATGTTTTTTTTAGTTTGTTTTTACGTTTATTTGATTTTGACGTTGCACTTGTTGGATTGAAAACATGTAGAAAAAAATATAAAATATAGAAAAGGGCACACGCCCCCTATAGAAAGTACAGCGATGACTCTAGGGTGGTACTGGTACCAAGGCATATCGACGGCTGCTTGCGCATGTGCGGCGCCCCCACGAGCCTAATGACGTATTCGCCCAATGAGGGCCGTGCGAGAGGGAAAAAGAGGTCGCCTTTAAAAACGGGGGAAAAAACCCTTTTGGCATTCTCTGGTAACTGGAAAATTAAAAATAAGAAACATTTCATAATTGTTGTCACGGGGGTTTTTGGGGGTCTTTTTTACTTATCGAATGAATTTCTCTTTATCTTTAAAAAAATAAAATCTTTATATACTTTTTAAAAATACCCGCCTTATTTGTGACTTAAATTTTCATAAAAGTTACTTACAATGAAGCCAGCAAAACCCCACAAATCTTTCTAAAAAAAATTTTTTTATAAACCAAAAAAACCCACAAAATCATTCTAAAAAAATATTTTTTATAAACTAAAAACTGATGCTCAGTAAAGAACACCGAAATTTATAAAAAATGACCCCAGTAATGCTTTTGAAATAAAACAAATTGTCGGGACCGGGGGTTTTCCCAACGACAGCCCAGATGCCCCCCCATTTTTAATCGTCCTAAATTTTCTTGGAGAAGTTATTTCCGTAGAAAAAATTGGTGTTTTTAGTCCAGCCCGGGGAAAGTGTTTCTTGAGTGAGAAAAATAAAAAAGCTTTTTTCAAAAATGCCTTTAGAATCACTTATTTGATCTTAAAAAAAGAAAGTGTATCCACCCAAATTTTTTGTTTTAATTTGTGGCCCTGGGCTTTTTTTAAATTTGGGAAAACCCCCGGTTTTTGCCCCTTTTTGTGGGGGTTGAGTGTTTTAAGGTGTTGGATTTTGCATTGAAACTTGATTGCAGTTTAAGGGGGGTTTAAACCCAAAGGGCCGAGCCAGCCAAAATTTTCAAGGGGTTTTTATGAGCACACCCCCCAATTGTGGAAGGCAAAAAATTATAAAAAAACACCTCTCGAAGAAATTGAAGGTTTTTAAACTTCACCAGTCGATATCCTAATTTAGGTAATATCTAACCACCGCACCCTTTCAAGCTCTATAAGAATAATAATGAAGCCTTTAAAACTAGAAAAGCATACTGCTGACCAGAGTTGAGTTTGGATGAAGAAGAAATATAAAAAATTAAAACTTTGGTTCATCCACTGTTTGGGTAAAACTTGAATTTTTAAAGAAAAAAAAGAATTACTTGGAGGCTTAAATGTGGTATAAAGAACGAGAAACTTTGAGAACATAAGGGGAAGATGGGGTTGACAAATGAAAAAATCTAAAAAAAAAAAAATAGTTGAGAAGACACCCTTTTTAGATGGAATCTTCTGTACAAAGCAAACGGATAACACATCCTTGGGAAAAAACTGTTTTCTACAGTGTCATAAAAACAAGGTCACAACTCAGGGGCGTTTTCAATTGGAACAA
The DNA here is from genome assembly GCA_039000515.1 of Timema cristinae. Classification (NCBI taxonomy): domain Eukaryota; kingdom Metazoa; phylum Arthropoda; class Insecta; order Phasmatodea; family Timematidae; genus Timema; species Timema cristinae. Next base: position 15,852 of record JBCFYV010000623.1, read on the forward strand.
TGGAACAAAGCTTCCCTAAAATTAAAACAGGAATAAAGAAAATAAGGCCCAAAAAAAGTTAAAATAAATTTTCAAATTGAAAAATCTCCCACAAGCAAGCCAAATTGATGAGATGATGACCGGTTTGAATATATCTTCTCACCTTTAAACTCAATCGTTTGTTCCCGGGTCTTCCCGGGCCCTCATGTGAAAGGGAAAAACGTTTCCCTGGCGAAAATTTTTGCTGACTTTCTACTTTTAAACTGTTAAAAAATTTAATTTTTAAGTTGTTTTAACTTTTTTTTTGCTCCTAAATAATTATGGGCACCTTTTTACAAAAAAATGTATTTATTTCCAATTTTAAATAAGTTTAGTTTTATTTTTCAAAATTTTGAATCGGCGGGGGGGGGTTTTTATCCTCCAAGGGAAGCGGTTTTCGTACAGTAGTAGAATGACGAGTGCTCAACAAGTGGAGCAGTAGGGAAAAGGAGGGTTTCGGGTAATTTTTATAAGTAATACTTTGAACATAATTTTGTCCCGGGTTTTTTTGAGGAAAAAATAAAAATTTTTGAAACAGGGAGAATCACTCAATTTTTAGGCAACCTATAAAATAAAACTTTGACGTTTCAATATTCAATTTTTAAAAGTTGTAGTGATACCATTTTTATGGGTAAGATGATAATGATGACAATTACTCGTGCATTCCTTACTGGCACTTGGTATCCACCTATGACTCAATTTAAATTTTTTTCTTTTTAAGGATTTTCTTATGGTTAATTGTCAAAATAGTTAAGATTTAATTTTACCGACTATTTTTTTTTTTCAGCTTCAATATTTTTACTAAAAAAAAGAATGTTTTTTAAAAAACGATTTTAAATTTAAATTTCTCGGAAAACACCTGACATTCATGGGTGGAGTATTAAAAAAGGGAAATTTACATACAGTTATTTAAAACAAATACCTTATCCCTTCTTTTTTATAATAAATGAAGGGGGCCAAAACAGTACCCTTTCAAAGTGTTAAAAACTATCAGGGTTATGTTGGGGAAAATTATATATTACCTCACTATTTTAAAGATATGGCATGTAGAATAAATCCTGATTCAAAGCTATTATAAGTATACTCATTTTCAGGAAAAAAGCCGAAACACTTAGGGGGAATCGAAATTGACCATTATTATTATTTTTATTATTATTTTTATTTTTATATTATTATTATTTTTATTTAAATTTTTATTAATTATTATTATTAAGTAGAATTACAATATATATATAGAATTACAATTTAAAATTATTTTTTTTAAAGTTGTACTATTAACTAGTTAAAAAATAAAAACGATTTGGGTGGGCTCGTTTGGGGCACGTGAGGCTTTTCAATACTATTTGCCACAACATATTAAAAGTTTCCCCAAGTCCATGTTGTCTTTCTGGAAAAGGGAAAAAAAAGAGGCTACGTAAAGGGGGTCTGATATAACCCATTTTTTAAATTTGAAGCTCATATTGGTCTTTTTTTGAGTTAAAAGTATCATGGGGGAAAAAAGGGGCGACGCAAATTTTGCATGGAATAAAAAAAAAAATTGGGGATCTGAGAAATATCACCATCCATATCCTTTGATTCTTTAAACCCATTTTTGGGAAGAATGGATATCGAAAGGCCCTTTTTTCCAAAAAATACCACTGTTAATAAAATAAAGGTAGGAAAAGGGGATTTTCCGACAAACCATTTCCACAAAAAAAGTGTAAGCAACCCCTTTTTTGTGTGTCGAAAAAAAATTAATTTGAAAAAGTACCTTAAGTTATAATGGGGAAATTTTATCAAATGTAGAATATCCTTTGTAACCGTCTTTTGCTACGAATCGGAAAACAGAGTCTAAACACTCGTTTTGGTACTGATTGTTTTTATTTTCACCTTGGATGATTAGCCGGCCCGGAGAGCTTGGAGGACAGTACCTTGGTGAGTCACCGTACCGGGGGAGGACCCCCATCCCCGCCTGCTCCAGGGAAAAGGGGGTTGTTTGAACTGGGCGCCGTACATAGAGTCCCACGATGGGGACCCCGGCACGCCGCTTCAAGGACCCCCCGGTTACGCGTGACCTTAGGCGTACCTTGTATGTGTGACAACCCGGAAAAGTACAATACAAAGGCTTTCCTGAGGAAGCTCCATTTTTAAAAGACAAGTAAAGGGAAAAAGGGCCCTTTAAAAGTTATAATTCTAAATTACGTGGTATACGTCAAGTGTAAGATCTAAGCGTCACTTTCGTAATACTTAAAACCTATAAAAAATTTAGTAGCAAGGTCCCGGTGGTCTAGGGGAAAAGGGCGGATTTTGGGGTGGGGGCCCGAGGTTTCAACCCGGTCATGCATATATTTATCTTTATTACCAAACCTTCCCTTTACCTTGCAAACGTGATTATTCACAAATTTTGAATGGGGGAATGCCCGGCCCCCACCCGGTTTGAAACCCAGTTAAACGTAGGGCCCCCATTTCATTCAAAAATCACCCTACCCTTACACATTAGCGTGCCTATAACCGAAGGGGAGTAAGAATGGTAATAAAATAATAATAATAATAATAAAGAAAAGATTATTATTATTATTTTTTATTACAACGAGTTTTACACCCTTTCGGGGTTTTAGCCCCCCACGCAATGAGTAATGGTAGGGTGATTGTGAGTGAAATGAGGGCCTAATTTAAAAGGGGAAACCGAACCAGGTGGAGGCTTTTGGGAAATCCAATATATAATTTTTTACTTGGGTTCTCGGAAGGGGCCCGGGAATATAATTATTTTAAATACGCCAAATCATTGTAATATTTATTTGTCATCGCTCTTATTAGCGCACGGTTTTAGCAAGTACAAAATTTTTAAGATGAGAGGAAGTTGAATTAAAAGAAATTTTACCCACACTTGGGGGATAGGTAGGGTTGGGGGAAAACCATTTTGCGAAAACCAAAACCCCAAGCAACCCTTACCGTTAACAGCTGCAATCTCCCCCTACTTGGGAGTCCCTTATTTTGATGTGACGCCTCTTAAACCCTCCGACAACAAACGGTTTAGTTGTAAAACAAATAACACTTAAAATAAAAAACTCGTATTTAATTACATTAAAACCTTCTCTATTCCTCCATTTACCTCATTAAACTCTATACTATCTGAGCAGTTCTTTTTTCCGGGGAAAAATCCACTACAAAAACTTCTAAAAGCACTCAATTTTTTAAAAATTTTTGGGGAGACTACTTTTAATATTTCTAAAAGGGGGCTAATTAAAAAAAAATCCAGGGAAGGACCTTTCAAATGGCGGCAAAGGCTAAAAGGGTTAAATTTTGAAAAAAAAAAAAAAAAAAAAAAAAAAAAGTGATCATTAAAAAAACTTTTAGTGCCCCCAAATTAAAATAATCTAGTTTTTAGGACCACTACAAAAAGATTAAAACGAATATAAATATAAAAAGTTCTGGAAATCCCTTAAAAAAAACTTTTAGATGCATCTAATTTTTAAAAAAAAATTGCCCAAGGAGGTTATTTCCCAAAAAATCTCTGGAGTATCAAAATTTCAAAATATTTTAAAAGGAAAATTTTCAAATAGTGTTAAAAATTAAATTTCATAAATTTCCCAAAAAAGGATGTTTAAAAAGTTTTTTTGGAGCATACAAATTTTTAACATAACTGAGGTAGAAAAAAACCCTTAAAAAAATTGTTTTTTTTACTTGATTTCCCCCCCCCCTTCTTACAAATTAAAGTTTTACCAAACTGTAAAACAAACAACGTTTATTTTTTAAAAAATTTAAAATGATCTTCCGGTGATTTTGGGAAGGGGGGAACTTCGTCGGGCCCGGGGGTTTAAACTTTGGGTTTTTTTAAAAAAAAGCGACCCCCCAAAAAAACTTTTTAAAAAAACGTTCAAAATTTCACTTTTAAAAAAACCCTTTAAAAATTCCAGGGGGGGCTTTTAAAGGTTTTAAAAAAAAATTTTTTTAAAGGATTAAAGTGATCAACCATCAATTTAAGCAGGACCCCACGGGGTTTTTTAGTATTTTTTAAATTTTCACCGCTCTTTCACCCGTTTGGGGTTAATCGATTATTTTTAAAAAAATTTTTGGTTTTTTTGACCAGGGTTTTTAAACCTTTAAAAACGTTTTGATCGGACATTGAAAAAAATTTAAAAAAACTAAAAAAGGGGAAATTAAAAAAAATTTTTAAAAAAAAATTTTTGTTTAAAAATTTTTTAAAAATTGGGTAAAAACCCTAAACTTTTACATATCATTTAAAATTTTCCAAAAGTAACATCACATTTCAAAAAACATACCTTTTTAAAGTAGAGGTTTTGGGTCCCAGTTGTTTTTACGTTAACGGCACACATCTGTTTTTTTTAAAATTAAATTTAACTTTTAATAAAACCCCCCGGGTTTTAAAAAAAAATTTGTTGGGTCGGGATCCCCCCGCCCCCGGATTAAAAAAAAAACTGCCAAGGGGTTTTTTTTTTTACTTTAAAAAATTCAATCAATTGGGGGGATTTTTTTTAAAGGGCCCCGGTTTTTTACTGCTTTTTTTAAAAGGGCTAAATACAAAAAAAACCCAAATCTATTGAACTCTTTTTTTAAAAGCGGGGGGCCCAAATTTTTTAGCGCTTTTTTTTACTAAAACCCTAAATCCCCCAAAGGTTTAAAATGTTTGCTTTTTTTATTCAAATGTAAAAGCCTTTGAATGAATGCCACCGGGAGCGTTTGGGAAAATTACTTCAAAATTCCCGTGAAAAAAATTTTTTTTTTTTTTTTTTAAATGTACCATAAAGAAAACCCAAAAAAAAAAAACCTTTAAAAAAATTTAAAAATTTTTTTTTCAAAATAAAAAACACTTTTTTTTTTTAATTTTTTCCCCAAAGGGGGGAAAGGGGGGAAAAAAAAATATCAAAACCAAAAAAATTCAAAATGTCAAATTGGGGGGATCCCTTTTGTGTGAGGATTTTGGGGGGTTTTTCCGGGAATTCGTCCCCCCCCCCCCTTCCCGAGAAAACCCCTGAGGGGTTTAGGAACACCTCCAAAACTCGACGTTTCCCTCTGGGAAATTCCCCCCCTTTTCGGGGCCCATACGGGAATACAAAGGCCCGTGTTTTGGTTCCAATAATTATCCCAAACCCAGGGGGGGCCAGGGCATTAACTTTTTTAAAAAAAACTTACTATTTTCCCAATAATTTTATGAACAAAAAAAATGTTTATTCCTGAAAAAAAGACCATTTCTATTTTAGTAAAAAGAAATTTGGGTGGGGAAAGGGAAGTGATTTTTACCCCTATAACAAGAAATTTTAAAATGGGAAAATTTTAAAAGGGGGTCCAAATGAAAAAAGGGGGGACAATTTTAAAAAAAATTTTTTTAACCTTGGGGAAAAAAAGGGGGAAAACAAAAAAAAAAAAAGCTTTTTTTAAATTTTTTTAACCCAGCTTAAAGGGAACAGGAGGCACTTCTATTAAACCAAAAACTTTTAAAATTTTTTTAAAAATTTTTTAGGGGAATTGGAAAAAAAGGGGGGGGAAGGGGGGGTTTTTTTTCCCCCCTTTTTTGAAACAAATTTTTACCATGTGGGAGAAAAATAAAATTCGGGGGGGGAAAATAAAGGGGCCCCAAAAAAAAAAAGCGTCCGAAATTTTTCCCCCACCCCAATAAATAAGGAAAAAAAGGGAAAGGGGTTTAAAAAAAAAATTTTTTTTATTAAAAAAAATTTAATAGGGAAAAAAGGGAAAGGGCCCCCTTTTAAAAATTTTTGTTTTAAAATTTTTAAGAAAGGGGAAAAAAAAGAAAAGGGCCCTAAGGGGGAGGGTAGGAAGTGAGTTCTAAATTTTAAAAAAAAAAACAAACAACCCCTTTTGGGTTTTAAAATGGGAAAATTTTGGGAAAAAGTGTTTATTAAAAATTTTAAAATTTTCCCCCTTAACAAAAATTTAAACCTTGTAATTTAAAGGACCTTTGGAATTTTTGGGGATTTTGGGGGAATATGTTTGGGGGCATAATTGAAAATAAATTTGTCAAAAAAAAAAGGGATACCAAAAAACAAAATCCCCGGTTTAAGGGGGGGGGGCCACCGGAGCCGGAAGACTTTACAACGTTCGGGAAAAGCCATGGGGAAAGGGGTTTTTTTTTTTTTTTAAACTTATTAAACCCCAAAAAAAAAAAAAAAAGGGGGGACATCTTAAAAAAATTTCATCAAAAACCCTTTCATTTTTTAAACCTCTGTATAAAAAAATTTTTTTAAAATTCAAAAAATTTTTTTTATTTTTAACGGGCCTTTTAAATTTTTTGTTTCCCCCCGGGAAAGGGGAACATTTAAAAAACCAATACAACCTTTAAAAAAAAAAAAAAGTCATTTTATGTAAGGGGGCAAAGAAAAAGTAAAATAATTTATAATTCCTTTGCTGTTTTGGGCATGTCAAAACAATGCCCATCAAGGGCGCAAAACCCAACCTCCCCCTACGTTTTTTTTAATAAAGAATACCGGGAACCCAAATTTTTAAAAACACCACCCTTTTAAATTTAATTTAAAAGAAAATATTAAGTTAAAAGAAAAAAAATTTTTTTAAAAAAAAACAAGTATTTAAAATTTTTTTATTTTTGGGGGGAAGATCTTCGACCAAAAAACAAAAAAACCCCTTTTGGGTTGTTTTTTTTCAGGTTTATTTTTCTAAAAAACAGAAATGGCCAAATTTTTCCCTTTTTAGGGGGTTTTTTGTGTATTTTATAGTTTTTGGGAAAAAAATTTTTTTTTAAAAAACCTTCTTTATCCACAAGAAAGCTTTTTAAAAAAAAAAAAGACTTACTACTAACAGAGGTGGTAACCCAAATTTACGAACCAGCAAAAACCTTTTATCAAAAACAAAAGAAACAAAAGATTGCAAATCATGTCTCATTCTTCAAAAAAGGGGGGGGTTTTTTAAAAAATTTTTTTTGCGTAACTATAACAGTTTTTTTGGACATAAACTGCAGACATATACGGGTTTTTTTCGTTTTTTTTTATCCCCAACATCTTGACTTTTTTTTCCCCAAAAAATAATTTAATTTTCCCCCCCTTTTTTAAATTTTACATAAGTTAAATAAATCCCACACCCGGGATTTAATTGATAAAGGTTTCCCCAACCCCCGTTTTGGGGCCAGGGGTCGCGAAGGCCCCTGTGGGGGGCCCCAAGAAAAAATAAGCCCCCGTTTCAAAGTTAAAAATTTTTTTGTATTGGGGCCCCTTAAATAAAAATATACCTACCCCCCATTTTTTTTAAAAATCTTTTTTTTTTACTTTAGAAAAAATTATAATAAAAATAATTGGTTTTCGTAAATATAAAGTTTTTTTTTCCCCTTGTATGGGTGGGGGGGTTTGGGGGTCCCCGGGGCTTAAAAAGGCTTGAGGGGGCTGGGAAATGGAAAAGGGGTAACCCTTATAGAAAATCAGTTTTTGGGGGGGTTTTCTTAGGTTTTTGACATTTTTTGCTAATTGCTATTTTAAAAAGGGGGGGGGAAAAAAAAAGGATTTTATTGAAAGGCCTTCCCCCCTTCACCTTTCCCCGCCTCCCCGTTTTCCCCAAAAAGTTTAAAAATTTTGGAGCCTTAAAATTATTTGAAATGCCCCCCCCCCTTTTTAAAATAAAAAATTATTTTTTTTTATTTGGGAAGTAACCCCATTTTTTTTTAAAATTTAGAGTGAACCCCCCCCTCCCCCTTAATAACCAGGGGTGGGGAAATAAAATCAGGGAAAAGTTACCAGGTTGAACAAAATAATTTTTTGAAAAAAAAACAATAATTAAATAATAGAAGGCACAACTGTGGTGAAGCGCACCTCCCTTAAACCTGGGGGGATTAATAACAAAGTAAACAAACTTAAAAAATCCTTGGCCCCGTAAAAAACCACAAATGGGGCGCCTTTAAATCAAACAACAATTTACATTGGGGGCCAAAATTTAGGCCTTTGCTCCTTTGCTTAACCTACTTTTTTTTTCCCAAAAAGACGAAAGCAAACCAACCCCCGCGCAAATTTCCACCTATTTAAAAATTAACTTTAAAAAAAGCTCGTAACTAAAAGGTTAAAAACCAAAATTTAATAAACCCTAAAGGAAAGGTAAACTAAGTAACATAACAACTTCCCGTTTTAAAAAAAATTTTGCGAGCCCCAAAAAAACAAACAAAATAATTTCAAACGGGTTTAAACCCCCGGACGCAAGACAAAATTTGGGGTTAACCCAAAAAAATATTTACAAAATAAAAACAAAAAAGGTTTTCTTTGACCCCCTATTTACGGGGGACAAGGGGACACCCTCTAATGCCGCGGAACGATGGCTTTTCAAGTTAAAAAACAAATAATAAGGTTTTAAACCCAAAAAATAATTTTGATAGATCCCCCATACCCAAAAAATAAAATTTTAATAAATACAAAACCCCGACCGGGTCCCGTTCCACCCTTACCACAAGTTGGTGGGTATAAGGATTTTTTCCCGGGTAGCCTATATAAAAAGAAGTTCCCCAAGGGGGGGAAATCGGGGGGGGAAGGTGGGGAAATAAAATCGAAGGGGCGGATTGGTCCGAAACAATGTAAACCCCAACCTACGGGGACGGCACGGAACTTTTCTTTCTTCGGGTGGCTGGGGCCGGGTTTGACCTTTTCTGTCGGGCGGGGGCCTCGCTCATCTTCGGGTTTTTTTCGGAGGGGGGGTCGGCGAGTGTTTTTTCCAGGGTTTTTGGCTTCCAACGGGCCCCCCGGGTTTTTGAGTGTTTACCCATTTTATTATTTCTTTTACAGAGCTTCTAAACCCTTTGGGAATGGTCCTCGTTTTTAATTTTAAAAAAAAAAATAATCCATAGAAATTTTTAAAGTGGTATTTTTTAACATTTTTTTAAAATGTATTTTTTTTAAATGGTATTCAAATGACCTCACCGGATTTTTTTGAAAAGGATTTTTAGAAGCAAATTTTGGGGCGTCACTGGTTTTTTTATTTTTTGGGGGCTGGGAAAAGTTGATCCCCCTCCCCAAAATTTTAAAAAAAATTCCCTGAGCGGGGGGTACACATGAGGGGGCCACGGGCCCCGCCCCCCTTCCCCGAAAACAGAAGGAAAAAAAAAGAAAAAAAAAGAAAATTTCAATTTTAAAAACCAAACAAAATTTAAAAAACTAATGCTCAAAAATGAGACATGGGGGACCGATTATGTAAAGGGGGGGGGGGGACCACACCACAAAAGGAATACCTATAGGAACCAATAAAGTGGTGGTCCGTGCCCCAGGAGTTTTATACTCCCGGAGAAAAATTTTAATTTCAAACTGGTGCTCTTTAAGTATATTTTATACCTAATAGTTACATATTAAACTTATATTAGTTATAAATATCTGTTACCTTGGAGTTGGTTGCCATCTTTAATTTTTAGATATAGCCACTCTAGCGTATATATATATATTTACTTTGTGATTATACATTTTTAAATTAATTTAAAATGAACTGTCAAAAATAAAGATACCAAATTCAAGTGACTATATTTTAGTAAAAATAAGAAAAGAAAAATCAACAGTAAATATCACGCTGTTTAATATACAAAGAAGGGGGGGGGGGGGAGATAGGAGGGAGTGTGCGGGAAAGCCAGGTTCAGGTAAACGGGTGAAACATTTTCGTTCGAACACATTGGACGTATGTCTTCAGAGCATCCTTCAATCCGTCAATTTAATTCTTGAAAAATATCTCAAAAGGGGGGTGATTATAGCCGCTTTGCCCTAACCCCCTTTAATCCATTCCTGAGTGTGAGAATGCCCAACTGGATTTAACGCTGTTCGTCTGTATAGCTTTATGAAGTAATTTGTTCAAAGTATGAGTCTTATATAAGTAATAGATTAGATTGACTGTTGACTTGTAACTTCTATATTTTGGATCCCCTTTAGAATAATTTCTGTGGGCTCCCCTACTCTAGAAGATATTTGAAGTGTGCTTCCACCAACATATTTTTGGAAATTGGATGTTTTCAAAAACTATCTGGAGTTATCCTTCCTTATGATTTTTTTAATTGGCAAATAATGTAACACTATCTTGTTTACTGTTTTAAACAATGGTAAACTAAAGTAAAGATCTCTAACTACCCTCACTTTGTTGATGAAGTAATATATTATAACTGATTTTGGGCTCTAAAAAACACAATACCCCCTCACCCCAATACCCCTACCCCCACCCTCTTTCTATATATTATTTTATTTCTATGAGCACTCACTTTGATATATCCATATTATCTCGAATTGAAGTCTCCTCTAAAATAAAACCAAGTTGAACGCAAAATAGCATGCTAAGGAATTCAATATGAATAAATATGTTGTCCTCCTGCGTGGGAGAGTCCCTTAAAATATTTCATAAAATCTCGAGGAAACACAAATTAGGTACGTTATAAAATAGACATGTAAATCAATAGGGTTGTTAAATAATAATAATAATAATAATTCTAATAAATTAATACTTTTGAATAAAATATTTCAGGAGTACTTATTGCCTATTTCTATCTACTAATTACTGTCCTCCTGTACTTTAACTTGGGTTATCACTATTCTTACCAACCTCACTTTTAACATTACTTTCGGAACTATTCTCTTCATTTTCCTCGGATACACGAGTTATCTTTACATATTTCCACACTGTCCAAAAAATATTGCCAGATCAATAAAAACAAATGTTGGAGATGCTCGCGGAACCCCGGGCACGGGATCGTGGATCCCTTGTTAGGAATCACTGCCCCAACTCCTCCTTTTGTAATTTTATTACGGTTACTTCTTTGTCACTAACTACTCTTAAACCTTTTTTTTTAGCAGCTAAGCCTTTGGAACGTATAGTTAACAATAATGTCCATACTACTTTAAACTTGTTCTTTTTTCAAGAATGTGAACTATCTATAAAATTTTGGATTGACGTTGAACTATTATTTTCTAGGAGTTCTCCAAAAACATTTACGGCACTTCGTAATACGATATTTGAGTAAATAAATCTAGAGAATGACAGGGCTTTACCTAGGCATAATTTAAATGAGCAACAAGAAAGTACACCCGACTACACAAAAATGGCCCAAGCTAGATACACCTGGCTGCTCAAAATGGTCCAAGCTAGATACACTTGGCTGCTCAAAATGGTCCGAGCTAGATACACTTGGCTGCTCAAAATGTTCTGAGCTAGATACGACTGGCTGCTCAAAATTGTCTTAGCTTGGTACTGACATAACAATCTCTAAAGTAAAACATGTGATGAATACATTTGATCAGATTAGTTTTAACTGTTTAGAAGGTGTCATGCCCCTACCTGCATCTCCTACTGAAAAACCTGCGAAAGGTCCGAGCAAATAATGATGGAATTTAGATCCCCAGAGCAAGAAGCATATGGCCGGAGAATTTTTAATGGTGCTCATTTGTTTAGCGAAATTAATCGCATGATTAGCCACATTGATATATTTGGTTGCTCTTTTTCCAACATGGTAATGCTCAAAGAACAAAGGCAAGGGTGTAGAGTAGCTATACTTTTCAGTGCAATATTTGTGGATTTAGAAGAACTCTACAATCAGAGAACCCTGAAAAACGACAGAAGAATATGGGAATAAATACAGCGTGGGTCAGCAGCATGCTAGCGAATGGACAAAGCTACACACAGATGAAAGACACTACCTCAGCATAGGAAGGCCATGCATATCAAAGGAAGCTCTTAATAGGTAACAAAATAAATTATCTTCTGTGATCCATGATGTTGCCTGGGAAATAATGCAAGCCGCTGCTAAAGAAGAAGCTGAACTTGCTCTTGCAGCAGGAGAAATAGATGCAGATGGGATTCCTCTCATCACTGTAGTAGCGGGCGGTGCATGGTGCAAGCGTTCCTTTAAGACAAATTACAACGCTTTTTCCGGTGTGGTCAGCATTATACGAAAATTGTTATGTTTACACTTTTATATGAGTGTCATAATTGGCATGTGTTTTAATAAATTTGTTTGTATACATGATTATATGAATCATTTTTAGACTTGCATCATCGGGAAAAGAACGGATAAAGTAATTTTCCAAGTGTAAGGAACTCTTACTGATGTGAATGTGCACACGCACAAACAAAGAATGAGGTTCTCAATGAACATTTGTGTTTCAAAAATTGGAATAAATCTTCCACAGCAATGGAGGCTGATATAGTCTAAGGCTTTTAAAAATGTGTTTCTATGAACAATTTGGAATATCATAAACTTATAGGTAAGGCATTTCAAGAGGTATGTACTTATTATTTTCATATAAGGTGTTCTCATTTTCACTTTTTTACACTAACATTGTTAATTTGAACCACAATATTTTATTTTCTCCTCGTGTATTTCAAACATTGCTTATTCGATGTGTAGTGTGTCCATCGATGCATTTAACTTGAGTGAATAACTATCTTCTCATTGTTAAAAATAAACTGTTATATTACTAGTATGGCTTACAAAACCACCTAGACACTGTACTTAAATATATTCCCCAGCCACCTATGGACACACTACTGATTACAATTTCTGTTTGGTCCGATGTTTTTTATATCCACGTAACATGAAACAGAGATCTGAGTTATGTAGAGATATAACATTCTCACAAAAACATATTTAAGAAAAAAAAGTAGCATCTCTGTTCACCAAAGTGCATATCACGTTTCACAGATAAAATTAAAACAATATATTTGCCAATTTTTTCAAACTAAATGGTTTTATAAAAAAAATATTTCAAATAGATGTTTTGTAATTTTATTCATACTACAATTTTGTAATAGGAATTTATTGTTTCTCACATAGTTGAGATATGATCAAATTGGAAAATTTTGCTTCTGTAAAGTAACTTCAAAGTCATTGGTATGAGTAAATGAGTGTTGCCATTTTGTTTGTGCGTAGATACTAATTTTAATCAAAATGGTTAAAACAAATTTCTAGCAAATCGATGGGTATTTTTTACCTTTTTGCCCTTCAGTAAACTACCCTTAATTTTAGTGTGCTCGTGTTTGCGGTCAGTGATGAAATCGCAAATGCACCCATGCACGTCGTTAAATAAGCGTGTGTAACACAACCACTGGTCAACTAAGAACGATGCCACTTGTTGTACTGACAGATGAAGGTCACAACTCACCACACCAGTGCGTGCATCTTAATGCTGAACTCTGTTTTAATTTTATTCAACCAGTCTTGACACTTTTTGAAACCCTGTTGTATTTAGAAACTCTACAATGTACTTTCTGTCAGTCCTGCGAGATGGAAAACTTTACAAAATACTGCTAATATCTCTCTTCACTCTATACTGAAAACTATATAGAGTGCAAGAATAGACGCTGTTGTTCCTCTGACGAAATATCACAGAGGTGTTCTAGACTCTTTGATTAGGATTGAGGAGGAGCTTAACATGCTGCCGGAGATCCAAGCATATGTATCGGGTCTATTTGAGTGGATGCAATCGTTTGAATTCATCCTTTTCACTATAATATGGCATTAAGTCTTGCAGTGCATTGATGATAGGAACAGAGTCCTTAAAAGTTCTAAGCTAACAATGGAAGAGAGAACACAAAATGTGATGAGCCTAGTGGAGGAGATTCAATTATTGGAAGAATCCTGGCCAAGTTTGCTAACACAATCAAGAGAAACTGCTTTGAACTTTGGAATAAAACCAGAGTTGAATGTCTCAATAATTCGTAAGAAAAGAAAATTCCAGAATGAGAGAAGAGATGTTTACTACAAGTTTGACTCTCCAGAAACTAGATTCAAAGTGCAGGTGTTAATTCCTATATTAGATCTGTTTTTGCCTGAATTACGTAACCTGGCTGATAGAATGGCAGAATTGACATTTTTATCATCGCCCCTTTTAAACCCAAAAGATGATGTGGACACCTAAGCTATAGCCACTCATGCCGAAGATTTGAAGGCTTCATATACTCAGGACCTTCAATAAGAAGATCTTGTAGAATAAATGAGGCTCTTTTACAAAATAAGAACAGAATCGAACTTGTGTGTTAGTGAAAATGTGAGATATGCCATTGAACTGCTCAATTGTTTGTTTCAAAAGGTCTAGAAAAAGTTTATTCACAAATTTGCATCTATTTAAGACTCCTAAAAGTTTTACCTGTGTCAGTAGCATCGGGAGAGCGCGCTTTCAGTAAGTTGCATTTGATTAAAAAACGTTTGCGTTCAGCCACCGATGAGGATAGACTAAACCATTTGCTAAGTTGAGCATTGAACATGATCTTGTTAAGGAAATAAGTTTTTGAGGACATTATTGATGAATTCGCTACAATGAAAGCTCAAAAAATTGTTCTTAAATGATATTAGAGTGAACGTATTTCAATGAAATTACTAATGTAGCTTAACCACTTTTGAAGCAAACTTTTATTTAAGGTACACAGCTTAAGGTTATATTGATAAAAAATAAATCAATTACGTTTTAAAAATTCGCCGCTGTGTTTCACTTGTACCCGTTAGAGTTATATGTATAAACTATGTACTAACTATGCTAATATGTTAGGAATAGTAAGGTTAATTTAAGAGGAGGTGCACCCACATTTACATGGAGAAAGAGTGTAAAACCATTTATCAAACACCACCCAAGTGAGATTCAAACCCCGAACTCATCATTGTCAGTCTAGTCCACTGTAAGAGTGACGCCTTAGACATTGATAAGAAGAAGATAAGCAAGTTAATGTCTATTATTTATGTAAAAGGGGGCCCCAAAAATTACGTTGCCCCGGGCCCCCTGAGCTCTATGGGCGGCCCTGCCCTCCACTTTCTTCCACTTGGGTATCAATTGAGGGTCAGTTGATTTTAATAGCAAAAAAAAATTACGGAAAGATGTTTACCGGCCTTGAAAACACCCAATTATAACATTTCTTGAAAATTAAATGGTAAATAACAATTCTCAAAATTTTGGATAGTATTTAGGTATCTATTTAGGGTCAACCGATAAGAATTTCGAAAAAATATTACATATGGTTGTGTTTAGCAGTATTATAAACCCAAAGGGAATTTAATTTCAGTGCGACCGGAAAAACGTGATTTTTTAGCCTACAAAATAAGCATGGGGAATTTTTGGGGCCACAGATTCGGCACCCTTTTCAAATTTTCCAGGTTTAGGTTTTCCAAGTTACTCCCGGGTTCCCAGGAAAGTCCATGGTCGAATTTCAACCTCTTAACTCACGAGGAAGTACGTAAAAAACCTCTGGAAGGAAAAACAGACAGACACGGCATGGATTTGTATATATTAATTTTTTGGTAAATAATGAAACAGTACCATAGTAACCAATGGATTTTTTTTTCCTCACTTACCGAGCATTGTAACGAAGTAACATTCTCAATAAATAGTGCTTTACATTTTGTCTGATAAAAAATGTATTGACATTAATTATGTTTTTGTTATTCAAATCCCTCAAATAAATATAACTTAATAAACATTTATATGAAAATAATAGGCAATTGAAACTTCATGTAGCGAATGATCTTTGGGCTGCCAATAAGGGAAAAATATTGTATTTATGGTCGTAATAAAAAAAATTGGGAAAAACTGCCCTCCTAGATACTGTATACCCTTAAAACCTATTGTAACATTCATTAGTTCTGTCAAGTGTTTTTGGTACATTTTATACAGTTAACAAAAGGCTTCTTTGAAATAAAACTAGCCTGAAATTATTCTATTAAGGGCTTCCTCGTTTTGTGTAGCGCTTTTAGTAGTTCCTATTTTCGCCACAATTTGTCAATACTGCTACAGAAATAATTAGGAGCACACACTTTTAATTAGTTCTAGTCTACAGACAAGGTATACAATGAACTCACAGCTCATTAGAAGAGCATAAGTCCTTCAACACAGGTATCACTAGGTGCCATCAAGGGACTTTTTTGTTAAAACAAATAGCTAATTTTAAACATGAATTCACGAGGGAGAGGACACAAATATCCATCTCGATTCAATTGGAAGGCGTCAACAAAGCTAGGTACAGGTAACAGCCCCCTCTTCCTATAATCTTCCCTCACAAAGAGCTTACACAGACTGCGCATTACGATTACCATGGTCCCTTTATGATGAATATGTTAAAAGTGAGTCGTTTAATATTTTATAACTGCACATTTGGAACGACTTTTATTACTAAACATTGACAATAGCGAACCTCAATGTTGATGGACTCAACCTGACTCAAGTAGCGCAGTGAAACTTCCGTAAGGCTGAGGATCTGCTATAGCCTTGTCTGTCTTCGTCAAACTAATTTTTGTGTGTGTTTTGATTCAAATTACAGCGATTTTTACTATCACCGCGTATTACTAACCATCCAGGTTATACGCCTATTTATCAAATAAACAAATGTGTTATGGATAAAAAAAAAGGTTTAATTTAGGGGATGTGCACACACATTTGCAAGGAGGAAGAGTGGAAACCCCTTTAGGGAAAACCACCCTCAGTGTTCCCAACCGGGATCAAACCCACGATCTCCCCATCTTTAGCAGTCTAGTCTATTGCGATAGTAGCACCTTAGACTATGCAGCCACTGAAGCGAGATTAAAAGACAAAAATAAAAAGTTAAGATTTTTCTTAAAATAACATGTATGTTCGGAAGACATTCTGATGGAGTGATTGTTTAAATATTGAAAAATGATATTCGGACAAGAATATGAGCTTTGGTCGTACGGCTCAACGTGTAAACCACTCAATCAACTAAGCTATCTAGTATCTCATCCTAGTCAGCGAGCTATTTTACTATTTTCTTAGTATTGTAAAACATTTACCAGTGGTTGGACGTTCTAGGACATCAGTCTCACAAATATATATAAAATATTGTAAATATTGTAAAATATTGTAGCTTTATACCTGTTTCCGGGGTAAACGAACTCGCCTTCTTACCTCCGGTAGTTTTTTCGGTTGTCTGATGTGTAGGCCTCCAACCTCAACGACTCCAGGCACGAGTGGCCTAGCGCCATTCACGCTAAAATGACTATTCACCAAGATCAGGCTCGTATTCCTCCTGATGTCGTCCAAAGCTGGTGAACCGACAAACCATTCCGAGATTATCGCCTGGTTCCATCGACTAGCGAGCAGAGAGTACACTAATTTGTGATAAAATAGCGATACCGTGTTCATGATCCTCTGCAGTAAATCCATCTTGTGAGGTTCTAGGCTAAATAAATGAGGGATGTACCCAGGATTATCAGGATTACCCACACGACCGTTTGCCCAAGGCATCAAAACGTGGGAACTCAGAGAAATATGTGGCACCTTAAATTTATGGACGAACCCCAAGTAACAGTCAGTATTGAACAGTTCAGAAATAAGCAAATCAAACTTCTCGTCCGATTTCAAAAGTATTTGTATAGGTAGATATTGAAAAACGGCCTCGCAGTTTTTTTGACCAAAGATTGTTAACATAGGGCTTATTATCCATTGAGAAAGCTTATCGATTTTCTCTAGTGTTATAGCCTCTGTCCCATTGTTCTCCACTGAGCCTTCAAGGCTGATGTCCGTGTAGTTGGTCAGTGATATCTTCTGGGGAAAGTGACTTGCCACCACGACGTCATGACCTCTTTTGGATAAGGCAACCATCAAGGGCTCGAAGACGTCAAAATGGCTCTTGCCGTTGTGACCAAAGATGCCCAATATCCGCGCCGCCTCCAGATTCAGAATCACAAGAAAGAGCAGAAGGAACGTATGAAGCTGCCACGTTGAATTCATCTAAAGAAAATAACAGACATTCAAACCTTACTTAGTTCATGGGTTTAACACCACGTCCTCATTCAGGGAAAGCATGGAAAGTTAAGGAATATAAAACTGCCAAGAAAATCCGGGAGATGTCAGGGAATTTTGTAATCGATCAGCGAAAATGGTATTATGGATATCTTTGGTATATAAATGTCTTAATTAAATACTATTCTAATACTGTTCATATAAAAGTCAATGCATATATTTTTTAGCGTATTTATAACAAATTTAATATTATTAATTTTTTACATTTTTATAACTCTCGATGTGTATTTAATCTAGGAAAATTGGTATTTTTGATTCATAGAAAAGTCAGAGAATTTTCTTTGCGCAATTTTGTGGTCAACGTGTAAACACTATTAGTTTGACCAAACTTTTTATTTTTATGGCTTTACCTCTATTTGACAAGACTTTGTTTTAAATATTATTTCTAGGGGCCTCAGGGGCCAGCCACACCAATATTTTTCCAACTTTTTTAACATTAAAAATACTTTTTTTATTATATAAAATATTTTGGAAAAAAAAAACCACATGAATATGAAATGGAACACCACTATCCACACGCAGTGAATGATTGGATTTACTATACATTATTCAAATCAAGATTATCCATTCCTTGCTCCAAAAGTCACGCTATGACTGTACCAGCGCCTTAGTGACTGAATATAGAAACTGAGCAGGGCAATCCGTGACAAGGACCTCTCATAGAAACCACACCCAGTGTGAGATCTCTCTCAAGGTAAATCCCTCCACCATTTCGGTGCCAGCTGTACACTAGTGAATAGGGCCAGCGAATAGGGTCAGTCTGAGCCAAGAAGTAAGATGACGCGTGAAAATGATTAATTAAAATGAATAAGTAGATTATTTATTTAAAAACTCCGTTTTAATGATTAAAACCGCAAGAAAAACTCAATATTAAACGGTTAGGAACAAATCAACCTAATGAGTTTACATGTATGCAGGGGGATGGCAAGATAAAAAATAACTTTTTCTAATGCTTGGTTTGATAAACAATTATGGTAAGCTGTGAGTGAAGAAAGGCAGAGCTTATTTTGATTTTATTGTTTATTATTTGGTGGTGAGGGGCTGTGGACAATGGTAGACCGTAAGGATCTTCAATATTTAAGCGAAAGAATTAAAAACACGAGGAATGTTCAATTAATTTGGAAAAATGAACATAAGTTTAAAACATTTGAAAAAAGTAAATAATGCATCACAGTCCAAAAACACACTGACCATGTGTCAAAAAAGGCATATTATGTTAGGCAGATTAATATAATATTTAAAATACTGTGGTACTTATGAACTGGCACCAGACGCGCCCAACTGTTTACAAGTAATGTCATCACTCATCACGTGGTAGGTTTAATTCAAAACCTGTATTATTTTATTATTTTTTGTTTGTAGATTTGTTTAGTGATTTTGTAATTCTAGGTATTTTTAAAACTATGAAAACGAAAATGAATTTAATTTAATATGTTAATACGTGGTGAGAAAAAATCATTACTGTGAAGCTTCGACCTGCCCTCACCAAAAATAAAGATCACGCTCCACCACTGAGTGTTTTACTAGTATGTTTAAAACTTATGTTTACTATAGTGAGTATAATTGGGAAGGTTAGTCTATAAAAAGTGTATCAGCATTAGTATGAGAGAGGTGAAATCCTCAGTTATAAATTGCACTCCAAAGGCAATAGACTCGATGGGATTCGAACCCCAACATCCCCATTGTCATAATATCACACAAGACTAGATTGACAACCTGGTCCTCGTGTCCACCAGTGTTGACTATTTGACATTACCAAGCATATACGATGTAAAGAAGAGTTTCTCTCTGGTTTTCTATTCGCTATGAACAATGACAGTCACAAGTCCTGCTTTCTAGTGATGGCCCAAGTAGACCACTTTTGAGCTAGACTGTACCGTATTTGGTAAAAACAGGCGTCAGAGGAGCACTATGAAAAATAATATCCTCCATATGTTTTGTCGTGTTTGATTTGAATGGTCTAAAGTTCATTTTTGGGCATTATTTGATCTTCAGCAACGGCTAGACTTACATAAGATAAGCTCCCTATCTACGAGTATGATATACTTTTTTTTTCTCCGCCGATAAATACGTATCAAGGGTCTGTCATAATTCAACTTTCCATTACTATAATGTTTATTTCAGAAGAAGATAAGTAATGCATTTCTTAAAGTAGGTTCTGAAAATAAAACTAGAACTGTTTTTAAACAGTCCACACTGCGCACTAAAGGCAAAATGCAACAATTTTGGATTATATTTAAATTTTTTCATAAACATTAAGAACATTGGTCAAGTTGTTAATGCGCTATGTATCCGCACATGTGGTATTGTTGACAAAGGCGTCAGTTTCATCTGATTTGTCTAAAAGGTTTCCCACTTTACTGGCCTATATGCAAATAAGAATACACTTCAACTAATTTCTACATTTCTCGGCCCTAAATTATTAAAATAAATATGCGGATAGCCCGAAACGTATCAAATCATATTAAAACCAATTTTAAAATAAAATCTTGTCCCAACTAAACCAAATTAATACAAGTCAAATTCTTGTTCTTGTAATTTTTCACATTAAAGTTGAGACCTCTTAATAAAGTTATTGATTACCACTTTTCTAATAGGCGTAATATTTTCTTTGATGTATTCATAAGCTAATGATGTGTTATTCAGCTTTACTTTAAAATAGGTCAAAGATTATAATTCTTAAAAACTTTTGTCAATGTTGGATTCTTTACATTTATAATCCTTTTCAGTAGTTCTAAAAAGAGATACCAGGGTACTCTCCCAGTGTCACGATGGTCACTTTAGGGTTCTGTTAAAATAAGGGAGAATATATAATTAAGCTTAAAATTATTAGTATAACACAAACCCCTTTATTGTTTTAGTAAATATTATGTTAGTTGTATCTAAGGTAACCAATGTCCTCTGTTAAGGGATTCCTTAACTCATAACTATCGGATATGAGGAAACTTTCATACGAGAATGCCGTGGAAGGTCTAACAAAGGATCCAATTCTGGTAGAAAGGGTTATAAACACTTATTTGTATTGGCTGCTCCCAACTAATGTAAGACTAAGAGCATACAAAACAATAGTTTTACTTGTTCTTTTTGGTCGTGAAACCTTGTCTCTCATCTTACAAGACAAAAATAAATGTAGGCTGTTCGAAAACAAGGGTCATATGAAGATATTTGGTCCAAAAAGAGATAAAGATAATGGGGATTAGAAGAAGTAACATATTTATGAGATACATACCCTGTACTCATCATATGACATTGTTAGGATAGTCAAATCTCGCAGATTACGGTAGGAAGAACATACAGCATGAATGGGAGAATCTAGAACCTTGTTCAGGGTTGACTGGCAAACCCAATGGATGGAGATCATTGGGAAGACCTAGACACAGATGAGAGGATAACAGGACCTGAGGGAGATAGGGTGTAATGATGTGAACTGGATATAGCTAGCTCAAGATAGAGATAGGGTAAAAGAAAGGTGGATTGTATAGAACTAGCTCAAAACAGTAAAAGGGTGTAATAAGGTGGACTGGACAGAACTAGCTCAAATAGTGACATGTGGCATACTTTTGTAAATGCTGAGATTAACTTTCGATTTACTAATGCTACAAAGTAAGTTTGTATCTTTTAAAAGTATCAATTTAGTACGATCTTTTAGTATAAATAAAGGTGGCCTTGTGAATAACTTCTAGATTATTGATCATACATTAGGTCAGGGTCGGCAACCATTTAAGCATGAGAAGCTATGTTCGAAAATGTGTTTTAATCAGGGGGTGCCAAGATAAATGTTTATTTTTATTTTTTTGAATTTTCAACCTGTATTTGTAATAAACAAAACACAAAACTGTATTATTATCATTCTTTAAATTTAAATATGTAGCCTCAATTTTTGAGGCATGTTACAAAGTGAGTTTATTATTAAAAACTTATTTATGAAGATATTAATGAAATAATAAACAATTGAAATG
This sequence comes from Timema cristinae, assembly GCA_039000515.1. NCBI lineage: Eukaryota > Metazoa > Arthropoda > Insecta > Phasmatodea > Timematidae > Timema > Timema cristinae. The sequence continues at coordinate 37,540 of JBCFYV010000623.1, forward strand.
ATTACAAACATCAAAACTCTGCAAATTGCGAACTATATTTAAATACTTCAATCATTGACGTGAAACTTGGCACTCCATATTGTCAGCCAACTTGATGTAGTCAGGAATAAAGCTGGAGATCATTGTACGTAAGCAGTAATCAAGATGAAAATAAGTTACAATTAATTTATATTTTGACTCGAGATGCTTCATGGTCGAGAACACCGATTCACCATGTTGCCGACCCCTGCATTAGGTCATCAAAGGGGCTCGTGACTGTGTAGACGCGTGTAACGTGTGTGACGTGGCTAGCATCACGTCACCATTGTGTTGTTTGGTAAAAATCTCGGATATTAGTAACTAATCTAGCAAGATGTGATAAGAGAAGATGGATGGCATTTTAAGATAAATTGTCACTCACGTTAAATTCGTGAAAAGATCGATCTAGAAATTATGAGTAATCTTTACGTCTTTATATGAACACGAACCCAAAAAAGTGGAATTTACTATTCTATCACTGAGTTTGTCCTTGGCCACAAATCCAAAACGGTTTGATGGATTTATCTCAAACTTGATATTTAGATTTAATAGGTCTATCTATACAACACGTAATATATATATATATATATATATATATATATATATATATATATATATATATATATATATATATATATATATATATAACATAATTACTACCCTCAGTTGAAGGGTAAGAATATTATATATTATATATATATATATATATATATATATATATATATATATTATATTCTTACCCTTCAACTGAGGGTAGTAATTATGTTTTGAAAGTGAACGAACGTTAAATAATTAAATAAAATAGCGACACAAATAAATGTTTTACCCCCATATACTCACGTCTACTAATGTTCATTCATGTATTTATATCTGTGAGTTCGGAATCTTTTAAGTTGGTGGTAGCTATACAGTAGCTACTCGGGTCACGGCCATGACTATCCAGGATGGCAAGCTTCAGGTCACTAAACAACCATTAGGATGTAACATGCTTTTCAGTTATGAGTTTTAGTTATTTACCTCCTTAAACAAAATTACCACTTTAAAACCAATCCACGTCCAAATAGTTTCAAAACAGTGTTTATTCAACATTATTTTATTTGTCCAGAAGACATGTATCCTTCGTTTATTCTATAAGGCAGCAAGCTTACCTTGGTTTATTACACTATGGTGTAGGTAGCGTACAAGATAGTGGCATAGTGTAAACCATCAAAGTAAGAATGCTACTTTTAAACCACTTACTATTTTTATAAATTATACACGCCCTTCGTGAATGTTACTAACCATGGCTGTTTTTTTAAAAATTAACAATGGAACTAAAATAGAGTGTTGCTAGTGTTTGTAATTGTACCTGTGAATTGTTTTTATCAATTGGTAGGACAATCATTGGTCGGGTATCAACAAAAATACATGATCAAATGTGGTATCTTGCGTAGTGCAGAGCTCATGTATGATTGGTAAAATGGGAACCCATTGGGCGAGAACATATCACAGGTACAGTTCCAACAAGCACCACATAACCTAACAAAACTCTAAGACACGACACTGAGTACAGGAGTCCTCAGGGTCACTTGAAGAAATGTGAAATGTATAATAAATGTGTTATTTTTTGTTCTCTCGCGGGGAACCGAGGAAACGCCTGCACACCATGGTTTGGCAACCACTGTTCTAGATACATCCAACGTACAAACCATTGTTCTGGACTCTGGTAGGTGTTTCCTTCCCCACCTGGGGTTGCATCTGATCCAACAACAACCTTGCTTCCACTGTAATCGTGTCAAGAAGGAAGGCTTAGAATTACATCATTTACATATAATTAGCTTATCTAATTATTTAAATTTATTTTTGCACCTCGTCTTAATATCTGTTCATATTATACGCACAAGTTCTAATGACACTAATGAGTCAAGGATGAGTAAAGTTGAAGTTATACCAAATGTACCCACATTTGCGTGGAGAGAGTGGAAAATCAATCTGAAAACTTAGTAGACCCAACCAGGATTCGAGCCCCGATCTCCCTGTCATTGGTAGTCTAGTCTATTTCGAGAGTATGCATATATGTATAATAAAACTCCATGGTGTGAGTCCGCAAGAGAAATATACCGACCGAGCGGCCGCTGCCTTTATAGATGATATCGCCATGAGAGGGTAGTAATGTGTCAGAGGGTGTCATGTAGTTTTCCCAACGAGCGTTAATCTCAGTTTTCTAGACCAGAGCTGCTACCTTTTTATTCAAGTAGTTCCTCATATGGTCTCACAAAGCTGAGTTGACCCAGGCTCAGACCCATTACTTCACAAATACTTTTTGGAAGTGTTGGGGATAGAACTTGAAATCTCTGGATCTGAATCCAGGAAATCTGACCACGTGACCACAGAGGCGGTCACATAATTGTAGGCTATATGTATTTATTTAAATACATGACGTGATATATACTGGATATGTAGCATGTCACTTAATTCAAATGATATCTACAAACTATAATCTGCACCAAATTCTAAAATAAGATAAAGGTATCCGAAGAAGAGAATTAAAACTGATATATTCTAAAATAATATCATTTGTGTTCTACTCACATTACATGGATGTTCCCGGATTCAATTACCATGCTTTCACCAACTGTTCTGCAAGTATGGCGGAGTAGAAGGCGTGACAGTTTCAACGGACAGCTAACCCCTTGAACTCAACATTAAAGAAAGACCTGCATGTCGCTGGTCCGATGACGTGAGCTACGAACACTACTCCCCTAGCGAATATCCTTGGCACCTTCTTTATCCACTGCTCCAACCCCCACCCCCTTTCCTTGTTTACGTGCTCAATTTGCTAGTCAGAAAAAGAGTATATAATGGGTGATCCCTAGGTTCATATAATTGTAGTTCATCTTTGGATATCCTTGAAGGAGGAACCTTTGATCCAGAACCTGAAGAAGATACTGTTGACCATGATGGTTGGGGCGTGGGTGTCACCGCCTCGACACCAAGGGAATCTTCTTTATTGCACCAAGTATTCATTAAATTTCCAAGTCCTTCAGTCTTGTTTAGTTAGTATACATGACTATGTTTTCTGAGGAGCTTACTTTAAGCTTCCTCTTCTCCATTAGTTATTTATTTCGTTTTAAGTCCTATGACTTCACTATATGTCACTACGCCGTGAACGTCAGGTTCACGTGTTAAAATTTTGTATGACTACACGCAGGTTCTCTAATGCCTTTATTTGAGGACCTAGCTAGGTCAGTATCTAACAGCATTATTGTTGCCACCCCATTTTCTGTGTTACTATTTTGGGTTGTTAAAGTGCGGAGCGCGACTAGTTTTGTATAGTGGCTCGCACAGGTAGTATTTTCATTAACCCCTTGTTGGCACCTCATTGGTCCACGTATATTCCGTTCACGATAGGTTTTTACCTGGAGGACAGTTGAAAATCATATGTTTAGGTTTTGGGTTGCCAACACTTGTAAAAGATCACAGTTTTGTTTTATAAATGTAAAGATCTTTAATTACCTGTTATATATTACATTTAAAATAACGTAAACTTAAGTTTTCTCATACTATTTAATTGTTTTAAATAATTTCTTTTTATCCAACTCGAAACAATATTCTAAACATAATTGAAAGTACTTATTTTTCGTAATGGAACGTTACTGATTTTGTGTAATATAGTGCACACATCAATAGAGGAGAGTAGGGTATTATGGAATACCATTTACATTTTTTGTATGTAATTTACTGTTTCTTAGTAAAAACTCCCCAAAGCAGGATGAACACATCCTGTAATTAACTATAGTTAATTTTAACATGTGTAAAAAACTATTATTAATTTTCTTGTTTATAAAAAATAAAAATAATAAAAATATAACAAACGGGGGGTAATATGAAATAGTCGGGTAATAAGGAATACGAGGTTTATACAATGAAAAAGCCATCTAAAGTACAGGAAACCTATTTATTTCTAATTTGAAAAACCAAAACTTTAATATAATGAGTACTTCATGGAAATAGACAGAAATCGCACACGTAATCTGCCTTTTCTGCCCCTGTACAGTCAAGATGAGCCCACAAAGAGCAGCTTAAACACTGAATCCAAATCTCCCCTTTGGAATCTTCGGAGAATTTTCCATCACAGAAGATGCACTCAGTGTCTTTGTTGTCCGGTTCTTTTCCTGGTGGCATGTAGTCCATTACAGATGACACATCAGAATGGAAAGATTCATCGTTGCTGGAGTCATCTCTAGTTGGATTAGTCGCCTTAGGCCTGGCTTTAGAAGAGAGGTTGAAGTTTAATTTTTTAACAGGGGGTCTTTGAGCTTTTGTTCTCTTTTATATTTTCAAAACTTTGAGTTCCTTCTTCGTCTGTTGTTCTTCCAATCCGGTCTCTAATTCTTTTTTATATGGAGAGCATGTTATTATAGAGGAGGAACCAGCTTTTCTGCCTCTACTTGATTTATGTTTTTTTGGAGGTGGGGGTGAAATCTGAATTGGAAGGACAAGATTGGTCGACTTTGGCTTTACAGGAACAATCACATCAGGAGTTTTGGATGAACACGGTTGAGGTGAATCATAAAGGGTTGATGGACTTGGAATGGGGGCAGGTGTTGGTTCAATAGGTCTTGTTTCAGGCCTTGGAACTGTGAGTGTTGAAGCAATGAAATCCTCACTGCTAAAAACATTTCTATTGACAGGATAAATGCCAGTCGCTTTGAAACCATTAACTGCAATGTCCCCACGTTGTACTTTAAGGTATGCCCTGCCAAATAGCTCCATCATATCAAAAACACTCAAGGGCCTTGAACTGTGCCGTAAAAAGGATCTCACTTCCTCACTATAATGAGATTTTAATGGACCCATGAAGGTTTTGTCCAAGGGTTGGATTTTATGTGAAGAGTGGGGAGGCAGACATATGATCGTAACATGATTTTCTCTAGCTAAGTTGATAACGTCAATGTTATTCTTGTGGGTTGCATGTCCATCAAGGAAAAGCAGGACAGATGAATCAGCTGAGGGTTTTGCCACATCAATGAAATGTCTAAACCATTTGGTGAAGATGTTTGTTTGTATCCAACCACTTGGGTGACAAGAGGCTATGGTTCCTGGCGGGGCACCTCTAAGCAGCTGTTCATTCATGTTTTTACGTGGAAATATGACTAATGGTGGTATGAAGTCACCTCCAGCACTCATACAAGGAACTATGGTAACAAGGGAACCTCTTTCAGCTGATGTAAGGGACCCGATTTGTCTCTTCCCTTTCAGACCTATTACACGAGGGATTTTACTTTGAACTACAGACAAACCAGTTTCATCTACATTAAATACCCTGTTAGGAGGATAGTTGTGCTTTTTGAAAACAACGTCGATCAGGTCAAAAAACTTATCAAATTCGTCTTTATTAAACCCCCTGGCTCTGGCAAAGGATGTAACCATCGGTTTACGAACTGAAAGTTTTGGATTCCTTTTCAAGAAAGCATAGAACCAATCTTTGCCTGCGGCTTCATCCTTAAATGGATGGGGAATGTTATTGCGAACTGCAAGTTGGTAGGCAAGATTGCATACTTCCCTTTTGGTTAGTCCATAGAACATTGCCTCCATCTCAACTAAGTACTTCTGTAACTCATCTTCTATTTCTTTCGAAAACACTGGCTTACGGCCTAGAGTAGTTGAGGCGGCTACCTTGGAACTTTTCTCATTACTGTTGGCAAGCCGGAAGAGAGAAGCTCTGGGAACTTGGAACTCCTTAGACGCCTTGAGGTACCCCATCTTCTTCTCCCGAACAGCTTCTATAGCCAAAGTCATCTTGTTCGGACACCAACGTTTTCGCTTCTTTCCCTCATCTTTCATCTTCTTAGGCATATCTGAAAAAAAATTCAGACGATTTAAAACCCTTATAGTTAACAAAAGGGAGGGGTAAACTTAAAACGAACAAAACATACAAGAAAACTAATGGCTTGCAGGTTTAGTCTGTAGGCAACTGTTTAAATGGCAATAAAATAATTTTATATTTACACCTCAGTGGGCTTACAATTAATTTATAACAGACTAAACTTTGTTTTTTTAATTTAGCCTGACGTTAATTTTGATTTTTTTCATAAATATTGTTTAGAATATAAAGTAACAAAATTAAAAGATAATCTACTTTTCAACCTTTTTCAATATTGTTTATGTCGGGTATTATGGAATACCTAGCATTCCATAATACCCGACACGCCATCTTTGACAGATAGCCTAAAAACTGATGAACAAATACTGTCACTGAAAAACCAATCTCATAACAATAAACTACAACTATTTAGGTGTACATTATGCTTAGTCTTAAAGCTTAAGTCACATTGTAGTAGTTAGTACAAATATTTGAAGGCTTACCTGCAAAAATTCTTGTGAAGTACAAAACAAAATTCGTTCCGTAGCGAAGAGTTAAACAGCAACAGGCGGTCAACTCTCACAGTAGAGCATCATGGGAGTCTTTTGAAGTAGTTCATGCTATTTCCGAGAGATAGTAGCACTAAACAGAACTAAAACCTGAGTATTCCGTATTTCCCGACTATTCCATAATACCCTACTCTCCTCTACCTTTTAATAAAGGCATCGTATTTACTTGGAAAAGAAAAATTGTTGTTATTTTTTACATACAATAAATGATTTTATGATTATTTTATAGTATTTTGAAATATTTAACCGAATAAAATATTTTAATCAACTGCGTGTTTGTATCATTGTAAAAAACTTGTTTACCGTAATGTTCAATCATATGGTTTAGATTCATCAGTCGCCATTTTGAAGCTATGTTTGTTAGAAGTTTTTGTGAAAGCGGTTTTAATATATTTTTGTAAGGGGAATAAAACTATAAATAAACTTTGTGTCCGGCCTCAAATAAATATATAAATAATATTGGCCTAAATTACTGTGGTTAACTATCACATTAATATATCACCATCTGTTTTCATTACGGTCATCCAAAGTGATAGATGTCAGCTGTTGGCGTAGTGATATATTAGGAGGGATTACTTCTAGTAACATTTCGAGCTGTCATCCAGGTAAATTTAGCTCATGAATGACTTATATTTAATGTTGGTGTGTACTAGATTTCATGTATACCCTAGGAAGTGGGTAATGGTATATATAACTAACTATTGAGTGCTCTGGCAGTGCCCACTGGGAAAGGACCGGCCATAGTACAATTTTGTTTTGACACCTGTTTGTTAGTCATCGACTAGTGTAACTGAACTACTGTCATCTGACCGTTTATTATTTTGGATGTCGTTCCTTTGTCTAGTCAAGCTAGATAGCTTGTCCAACACGTAACTTGGCAACTCTAAAACTACAGGATTAGCCGCTTTGCTATACATGTTGCTAAATCTCCATGTTCTCTTTTTATACCTTTCTGGTGGAAGTCTGGCGCTAGCCCGGCCGTCTTGCAATCCAATACCCACTATCAACTTAACTTTCATTTGACTGTTGCCGTGTCGTCTTGGACAAGTTATTCTCCCTTGCTACGGGTAGTTTCTATGTTTTTGGAGTTAAGTCCTATCATTAACTGTTGTAACCCCATATCTCCATTTTTGTTATTTGTATAATAAATCTATTTTTGTTACCTGTTCAATTCTTTTACACTTATGAAATATGTTCCCCTGCCTACCTACATATATTGATAGAGATATGAAGGCAGTAGAGATATAAATGTATAAATGTAACAATAAATACGAGTATTATTTTATTAACATTAATACCATGTTAATAATGACAATTGCGGAAAAAATTACTCGGAGTATGGACGTATGGAAGTATCAACCTTCAGCTATATTCACACAGTCTAAGACGTCAGGCTTGGGTTGGACTGGATCAGTGGTGATGTGAAGTTCAAGGTTCGAATACCGACCCAGTTTACAGGGAATGTTTTACCACATCTATGATCTTTCACCCAATTTTCCCATTTTCCTTCCGCGCTAACGCGGGTACATTCGCTATGGATAAATTTCTTTACTCGTGCCCCTTAATTTAAACCGATAGTAGCCCTTTTGCTGACCCTAATAATTTTTACAAAAATGAAACCCACTTTGGTGACCACATGGTCTAGTGCGCTACTCTCGTAGTAGACTAGACTGCCAATTACGGGGTGATTGAGGTTAGCATCTCGGTCAGGTGTACTGAGGGTGGTTTTTACAAATTTGGTTTCCACTCTATAGTTAGACTCACTGACACAAAATAAAAAAGTTAGTAAATGATTTAACCAGGGGTCAGCAACAGGTTGATCTCGCAGCAATTTTCAGTCGCTCACGTAAGAAAACTGCATCGTCAAGAAAAGGCAAGATTACCTTGCATTATTATTACACTATGGTACAGCTTATAATATAGAGCCATAGTGCAATCCACAAAGGTAGGTAAGACCTACCTTTCAGAGTAAAGAGAGTGTACATTTTATATACTTTATGTATTTTCCATAAAGGCAGGGACATAGAATTGGAGTAAATATTGAATTTAAGGAATAAATATAAGATGTATAGAAATAAATGGCACGGAACTTTACACGGATTTTCTCACTGTATTGTTTAAAGCTTGAGATATTTACTCAAAACTCGTAATATATGTGAACCGAAATATTATACACTAGCAAGCTTGAACAAAAATTGCGTTATAATTACGTAACATTTTTTTGACTACCGGTTTTAAATTTTATAATTCTATTTTTAGAGAATTAAAGTCCTCATTTGTATATTTGGACCGATAAAAAAGATCAATATCGGGTCCATAAGGGTCAAAACTTCGTATTAAAACTTCAACTTCTGATTAAAATTGTCGACATTTTATTAGGGGTTGCACATCTTATGGTTATCGTATTGCTATTAAATTTCTCATTTATAAATTTTGACCAATAAAATAGGTAATTATTGACTATTGGATCTAAAATGATCAAGATATATTATTGCTGTGCAGACATTTACCCTAATAGGTTAAAGGAAAAAGAACATCATATTTATGAGAAACTTATTTACTTACTCTGTGGCATTAGCTAAATATTATTGCGTTTAAACTTAGGTAGTATCTCTGTACAACAAAAGCTCACAAAATTGTATCAATATATTTGAAAATATCTCAGAAACTATTGGTTTTATAAAGATATATTTCAAATAAAAGTTTATTATTTTTAATAGTACCATAATTTTGCGATTATAAGTTATATAGTATCTCAAATAGTTGTGGAGATATGGAAATTTCCACTTTTTTTAAGTACCCTAAAAGTAATTTTCATAGGAAAATGAAAATAACCATTTTGTACATAAGCTTAATTGATGTCTAGAAACGAGTTTTAATCAAAATCATTAGATCCGATTTTGAGAAAATAGAATTTTTCTCTTTTCACCCTTTGGTAAACTACTCTTAATTTTAGGATTAGACAGACACACAGACCAATGACATTGAAAAAACACTTTTTATGGTTCGGGGGGGTCATGAATCGTCGACATCCAACAACATCTCGGGCTAGATTTTTTATACGGTCGTAATACTTTACCTTAAGTGTTGGAAAAGTTAAAATATATATTTGAGTATAACTTGAAAACTATTGGTTTTATAAAAATATATTTCAAGTAAAAGATTGTTATTATAAATAGACCTACATATTTGCCATGATAAGTAATTTCATATCTCAAAGACTTACGTGGGTATAATTAAAAATTAGAATTTATGCATCAGAATGGAACCTTTAAAGTCTTATTGATGAAAAATTGAGAGTAGCAATTTTGTTTGAAATATTGATCAAAGCATTGAAATGAAATTTAATCAATCTTTTTGCAGCCAATTTTGATAAAATCGATTTTTACGCTTTTCGCCCTTAAGGAAAATACCCTTAATTTTAGGGTTAGATATCTAATTCCAAAAAACTCTAACTGTAAGGTAGCGAGAAAGTAAAAAATAATAACTAAAAGTAGAGTGGATGAAACCAAGGGTGATCGCGGAACCTTTGAGAACTGTAAAAGTCGATCGGGGCCCCCAAGAGTATGTTGACCCCAGATTTAGCTGACTGTTTCGACCAGTCACTGGCGTGTCTTCCCACTGAGCTGAGGGTCCCAGGTTTGATTCCCAACATGGCTGAAAATTGATAATTAGCGAAAATAGGGTTACCCCTTTCACGGTGAAGAATCTACAACTGGCGGGACTGTGCGTAGTGTTTTTTTTTATAAATATTATTTAGTTTAAAAGTTGTGTGTTGATATCATTAGTTGGTTCAGAGAGTGCACGTTCAGGTGGGATGGAAGGGGACTCGAGAAAAAGCCAGTGTTTTTGCGTTTTTTATGGCAAAACATTTTGTGGACAAAATTAATAAAATATCGGTCCAGTAAAAACATAGAGTATCATTTTTATCACGTGTTGAGCTCACATTTTTTTGAATATATATCAAGAATGTTCTGGAATTTAGTTAGAACTTTTTCTTTTCATTTAAAAATGTTGTCATCTAATGCCGCTATGCTCATGACACATATTCAACGATATCAGCATGTGAAGAAAGTTAAACTCTATATGTTTGTGCTGGAGCAATATTTGATTTATTTAAGCACACAAAAGTTTTGCCATTAAAACTGCAAAAACTGTGACCTTCTCTCGCGTCCCCTACCATCCCACCATAATACATCAAATAATCTAAATGACATGTCAATTAACCTCGCATTACAAGCAATCACAGGTGAAGTGAAGTGTTTCATTAGTGTGAGACCGTGAGTTGAGACAGACAGACAGACATCTATGTAAAGCAAACACTATAGGGAACAAGTTATATCATTATCAAACAACAACAACAACAACGTAGTTTAAAGATAATCATGTGTTCATACCTCAAACCCGAGTGTGAATATATGCGCAAGCGTGGCAGGTTTGTCCGGTCACGTTGGTAGTTGCTGGTCGACTAAAACAAGACGTGTTCTATTCCTTCTTCCATTCAGATAGCCGCAGGCAACAATACTTCATGGTGTACAGCATCACCAAACGAGATTACGAGGACTCTACACACAGCTAGACAGTGGTGGGGACAGGTACACACAAACTTAACGTCCGTGAAGTTGCCCCCCCCCCCTCCCCCCACACACACTTTTAAAAAAATACAAGTTTTTATGATTGCAATTGTTTGTTCTTCCGTTGTTCCGGATTGTTCCGCAAAAATTTTCGTTTGTTCCGTTTTGATATGCCCACAAATGATATGTTTACATTGGGGGGGCCAACTTCACGGTAGCCCCCCCCCCCCCCACTTGTAAAAATTCAAGTTTTTATGATCGCAATCGTTTGTTCTTCGTTTGTTCCGGATTGTTACGCAAAATGTTTCGTTTGTTACACCTTTGTTCTTTCGTAAACATAAAGTAAAATGGTGAAGGTTTTTTTTTTGCGCGTAAAATGGCAACAGCACTTCTTTATAAATAATTAATATTTTAAAATAGAATTCATTTGTTCTTAGTGTATTTAAGATTGTTAACCCAAAACTTTTAATTTGTTCCATTATTATGTATTATATTATATATTTTTCGCTAAGAGAATGTGGGTGGAGTGACAATTTCAAAAGTTAAATGTACATATTGGGTTTGGGTGCAAATTAACTCTATTCCCTCTTTAAAATATAGCTTTTTATTGTTTATTTTTTAGTGGTTAATTTCTTGTGGAGAAATACACAAAAACTTCATTTGTACCTTGATTATCCTTCCCCAAACAATATTTGCATTATTCTCTAGTTGTTGTTTATTTAGCATAGGCCGTCTTCACAGTTGGAATCACGGTCTTAATTATTTTGACAGTGGTTTTGTTTTGACTCCATAATAATAATTATAATTACTAGCACCGCGTCTTACTACCCGTTCGGTTTATACGCACTTACGCTAATGTGTAATGGTAGGGTGATTGTGTGATGGAATTGAGGTTTTACAGCTTAACGTGGAATCCGAACTACGGTGGAGGCTTGGCATTACACACATTCACAAGTTGTGATTAATACACGTCTTGCCAGAGGGGAAGGAAGGGTTTGGTAATCAGATAAATCTGCGCTGGGACCGAGGATTGAACCCCGGACCCCCAGCACAGACGTCACTGATGACTCCCTAATTGAATCATTTTAGAATAATGAATAATTTTGTTTAAAAGTACTATTTGCTATAATGTCTTGAGGTGTTCTGATTTATGTAACTAAGCTGAAAGAAACAATAACAGTGCTTTTAAATTAAAGAGCATGTCACATAAAGATAGTCTATTTAAAATTAACAACTTATTACAATGGCGATAGCTACTCGTATAACTAAAATTAAAGGTATTGTTCTGGGTGCCTTTAAAATACAAACCATGTTAAAATAACGTACAAGATCTTTTTATATTCCAATTACATGAACAAAATGTAATGTACTCTTTTTATTGGGTGCTAAATGCCAATTTAACGAAATAGTTTAAAATACTTCTTAATCGATATCTGCTTTTAAAAAACTCTAGCAAATATTATTATTATTATTATTATTATTATAACTGCGTCTTACTACCCCCTCCTGGTGTAAACATATTATTTGTGGACCTACCAAAACGGAACAAACGAATTTTTTTTCCGAACAATCCGGAACAAACAAAGAACAAACGATTGCAATCATAAAAACTTGAATTTTTAAAAGTTGGGGGGCTATCATGAAGTTGGCCCCCCAATGTAAACATATCATTTGTGGGCATATAAAAACGGAACAAACGAAGAGCAAACGATTGCAATCATAAAAACTTATCTAATAAAGTTCCAAAAGATGTTACTAGAAAACAATATTCTGATTAATTAATTAGTTCAAAATCTATTTACAATAGAGAAAAATATTCTCGTGATTGGCTAGTTACGAGTACTTTTAGAAACAAACTTCACTGTCTTTCATATATTTTGTTCCAAAAAAACACTACTGCACCTTTTGTTGATCTCATTAATTAGAAATAAGGAAGTATTTGCTCCAAATAAGTCCACATGGAAATAGTTGTATAATCGGTTGCCTGCTCATGAAACAGCGCCAACCACAAAAATTGTTTTTGTAACTTTTAAATCATTGCAACACTCCTTAATTTGTAAAGGAATAGATAGTGAGCTCCAGAAACAGATTGCATGGGAAACTGATAAATGTAAAGCGATTTTGTAAAGGCTACTAGATGTTACATTATTCTTGGCATCAAGAGGTTTTCCTTTACAAGGGGAAAGCACAGAAATTAGAGATTTTCGTAACGGATTATTTTGGGGATCTTTAGAATTGTTAGGGAAATGTGATGAGAGAATTCGTGAACATTTGGATTAAGTGAAGCCCCTTCAATTACTAGGGAAAGGCATGACAAGTCATACACATTATTTACCCTGGATGAATCCAAATTAATTTATTTATCTCTGTGGTGAAAAGGTTTTGAACGCCAATCATAGAAGAAAAATTAGAGGCTAATTACTATGGATTAGTAATTAATTGATGCAACACCTTATGTGTCTCACCAATAACATGTTTTTATTATAAGACATGTTTCCAATAATAAATAAACAAGAAAATTTAAATTTTCGAACGATTCGTTGAATTCTTAGACTTTAAAATGCAAAAATTGGTGAAGATATTATTACTGAAGTACTATAAACACTTGAGAGAAATCGAATCCCACTTGAATACTGTCGGGCTCAAGGCTACGACAATGGTGCTAGCATGTGTGGTAAAGTGAAAAAGGAGTTAAAACGAGAGTTTTGGAGACAAATAACCAAGCACTTTTTTACTCCATGTGGTGCGCATTCATTAAATAGTGCTGGTGTCAATGCTGCTAAAATATGCCCAGAAGTTGTGACATTTTTCAGAATGTGGAAAATACTAATGTGTTTTTTTTTCCACATAGTCCTGCAAAATGGGACAATAAAAAATATCTGAAACTAGATGGAGTGAGCGTGTGGAAGATTTTCTCCCCATAGCGAAGCACTACCCAAGGATACTCAAAGCACTGGATTGCATGCTGCAAAAAAGTCAACAAATTTACAAACAAAAATATAAGGCACTGTTGTGGGCTTGAAGAAATATTTTTCTTCTTTTGAGGGACTTGTTATGGTAGTATTTTGGCATAAATTTTAGTCTTTATTCAATGAATGAAGTGTTATTATTCAAGTTCAAGGATTATCTATTGAGGTTGAAGTCAATCTCATAAAAGACCTACAGCAGGAAATGCAAAAGTTGAGATATTTGTGGGTATATATTCTACAAGAATCACGTTTAGTCACAAAAGAAATGGAAATGCCACTAATTCCCCCCTCCCCCCAAAAAAAGGAATCGTTTACACTGTGTAGCAATACCAAACGTAGACCAACAATTGAATGCAGAATTTAAGTTCAAAACGTGTGTAGTTTACAGGGTATTAGATTTGCTTTTTCAGGAATTAGAAGACACATTTAAAGCAGCAAATTCTTTCTCTTAGCTTTTCAGTTTAGTTTTGAATTGTAATTCTTTAGATGAGAAAGAAGTGAAGGTTAAGGCTGAATCTCTACTATAAGAGTTTCAAAGTGACTAATTTATGTGATAAAATTATGCATTTAAAACATATTTCTTCCATTGTGTTTGAATCTAAGACTGTAATTGACCCTTTGAAATCACTAAATTCAATATTTAAGAAACATTTGGAACCAATATTCATGAATGTTGGCATTGCAGTCCGTATTTTTTGTACCTTCCCCTTACTGTTGCATCAGCAGAAAGAGCCTTCAGTAAACTTGGTAATAGGTTGAAGATCTATCAAATACCATCAATGAGCCAGCAACGATTGAACTCGCTGTTCTCACTGGAGATATAACATGGCTTGGCTTCTACTTTAGACTTTACAGAAGTCATAAATGAATATAGCAAACAGGAAAGCTAGAAAAATGTAACATTTAGGCCAGTGAGTGTGTTGTTCTTTTCTATTTCGTTTATTGAACATTTTTCAACTTAAGAACATTAATTTTCTCTCATATACATTTTAATTGTTTTATCTACAAAATAAAAACACAGTTCAGATGTACTAGTTTTTTAATTATAAGTGATTTCGCGTTCACTAAAAGTACAAGTTAGTTTAGTATGAGTATTGAGTAGCTATATTTATGAAATCTGAATGAGACTGCTAATGAGTATACCTTAATACTTAATAGGGGGCCCGTTACCTGACCTAGTACTGGGGCCCAGAGTGCCGATGTGGGGGGCCTGGTTAAATTAATAATTTGAGTAACTTATGTAACTCACGGTTGTTGTTCCTATTGTGTTCCTACTATAGTTGTGAAGTATCAAGATTGTTAGAATAGCTTTGGTAAAATATGGACTAAGATGTGTTGTCATTTATCGAGGGACTTACCCCTTTTCATTTGGTGTTCATCATCTATGACAAAGCCTTTACAGTACGATTGAGATAAGAAGACACTTTTCGACAGTTGCCAAAGTTACTGAGAAAATTTTAATACTTTCATTCATCAAGTCATGCTGCTTACAGCTGTCCCTTTTAGTAGGTAGTATGAATACCTATTAAAAACACTAAAAATATGGTCAAATTATGTCAATTCTAAAAACAAGAAATTATTTTATTTTCTAAAAATTTATGAAAACCCAACTCTGTCTGTTCGTGCTCGAATATAGATTTATTGATTTTTCTTTTCTCGTTGTGTTGTAGTTGTGCATTTTATGGTAAATAAAACACTTGACATAGACGTATGCCACTCGCCACCCCCTCCTCCCCTTCCTGCCCATATACTTAAAACTCTAAACGTGACCCATACACGGTAGCATATATTATAAAAACATGAGCAGAACATTTAAATATTGCTTATCTTTTGGTATAGTATCGATTATAGTCTGATTCTTTAGTGTAAAAATAAATCTGAACTTTTTTTTATGACAGTTCACTCAACCTTTCAGTAGTATCAATACAGCTACTTAATTTTTTTTTTCTAAACTGTTATAAATATGAGCTTGAAATACATTTTTTTCTAACTTGACTGATTTTTATTTTTTTCGATTGTGTGTCTGGTAATTTTATTGGAATACCATTTCTTATCTTCATTGAATATAAGGAATATTTAAATCTATTAATCTTACTATAACAAATTAAGGAATACATAATTTATTGGCCCGGCGTTTTAATAGAATTCTACCGTATAATTAATTCCCTTCACGCTCAATATTGTAAGCCTAAGGTTCACCATGTATTTATATAGATTCTTTAACTATTTCATTACTGTTGCTAATTCATAGCCCATGAAGAAGCTATCAACGACCAAGCTAAACTTGCACTTAGGCCTACATAGGAGTTGATAGGCCAAACCTGACATTGATTTAAATAATCTGTCCAAATATGCTATCAATCTGCTACATTTTAACTGTAATTTTTTTCACCGTAAGTAAATTAATAATATTAATATAAATTAATATGTGTTATGATATTAAGTACTCCAAATTTTAAATCAGAATTATTGTAGCTACTAATAGAAGAACCGGTGTCCTTTGAGCTTCAGAGTGTCAGTTTATGAAAACGTATTGGTGTATAGAACAGTACTTCTCAAACTTTAAAAGCCCCCCCCTCTCCTTACCCTGCTCCTCACTATAAATGGTTAAAATACCATATATATACACCCTTTATCTATTTTTTTACTAACCATACAAGTAATGTTTTTATTAGCCACTTTTACAACCTTTTCCATGTACCGACTTCCCAAAATTACACCAAAAGTACCCATAAAAACACAAAATTGTCGATAGTCTTCAACTACACAAGCGCAAACGGAACAAAGAAAACACACAAAACTGGAGCCAATCAAATTCAGGTACAAACAGTGGGGTAAGGGCGGTGAAAACACATTCCTGGCTATGTAATAAAAGTGCATCTATGATCGGTGTTTGTTATTCCTGTTGTAATAAGCTATGAACTGGCTGGTGATAACATGTACCTTGGTCCCCTCCCCCCTCATCTACATACTTCAATTTGAGAACCTTTGTTCTGGAGCATACATTTCAGGTTGAGACTGATGGCGCCCCTTTCCTTGGTGTCTTGACATGATCTAATTTTCAAAGAAAGGGCCTTTTAGAATACGCATTCTTCTGAGGCCAAATTGATAACATTTCAATATTTCATCTGGGTAGGGTTTTTTTTGCAGCGTTTTCGGGCTATACGCCTGTATTAATTAATTTAATAGGTTTGGGGTGAGGAAGGCTTAACTCATAGGAACTGTACCTGCATATACAGAAAAGATAGTGGGAAACCGTCTGGAACCCCCCCCCCCCCCCTTCTTCAGTACACAACCACGATTTCCCCGTCATCGATAATCTAGTGCAGAGGTTCTCAAAGCGGGGTCCGTGGAACCCCCAAGCAGGGCTGTATCGGGTGGGGGGGGGGGGAGGCAAAGGGGACAATTTCCCCTGGCCTCACATTCCAAGGGGCCACATTTACCCCCAAAAATATTAAATTCAATCAGTGACAATTCTAAATTTCTCATCAAATAATGATGTAGCTTACAAATAACACAAGTACTATTTACAAACAATAATAATAATAATAATCGAATTTAATGGCGAAGTTAAGGCTACTGCCTTTTCTTACACTTAACCAATACAATTAAACTGAAGTTTAACAAAATAATATATATAAAAACACACAAAAGTATTTAAAAGAACTAGAGCTAAAATACACAAGGCTTACGTACCACGCTCGCACGCGCGCGCGCGCGCACACACACACACACACAATGTGTGATTACGTCTCACCCCTCTCAATCTCAGAATGAGCTTTCACACGCAGCTTATTTGCGACTTTTCGCTTGAAACCATTCATTTCTAATTTCTTTACATCGTTGGTTAGGGTATTCCATGAACGAGAAGCTGAAACAGTGAAAGAATTTGAGTAGTGATTGGAATTATGGAGAGGAATGAATAAAACTGAGTTTTCTTGTGATCGAGTGTTGAAATTATTATTAGGGTTGAGTAAGCGAATACGTGAAGAAAGGTATTGTGGAGAGTTGGAAGTCAATAGTTTCTTTATGATTGTCATCGAGTGTAGAGTTTGTCTTTCTTTAAGTAGTAGCCAAGTCAGTCTCTTATAGTATGGGGAAATATGATCACGTGACCAGAGGTCAAATATAAATCTAACAAATGTGTTCTGGAGTCTTTGTAGTCTTGCCTCAAGGTCAGCTGTCAGGTCATTATAAACTTCATCACAATAGTTGAAAAGCGGGAGGATAAGGGATTGGATAAGAGTGGAATTAATATTCATTGGTATAAATTTTTTCAGGCGCTTAAGTGAGTGTAAGGCAAAGAACACTTTTTTACATATTTGTTTCACATGATTATTCCAGGTTAGATTTTCATTTATATGTAAACCAAGGTTATTAACAACCGGTATTTACATTAAGACCATTTTGTAGTGACCAATTATGTGTTGCACTTAAGTCAGCATTCGTATTATCCACGGCACTATCAACAAGAAAAAGAGAAGATGATAAATAAAGTTGGAAGTCATCGGCATACTGATGGTGTTGAGAATGTTGCAAACGGCTAGAGAGATCATTTATAAACATTGAGAAAAGGAGAGCGCCAAGGATCGAACCTTGTGGCACTTCAGATGTCACTGAATGCCATGTTGACCGAGTGTCACCTATCATGACATATTGTTGGTGGTCAGTTAGGTATGACTTCATCCATTGAGCTGAACTTACTGAAAAATGAAAGTTTGTTTGTAATCTAGCAAGAAGAATATCGTGGTTAATGGTGTCAAAAGCTTTGCTAAAGTCTAACAGCGTCAACTGTCTTCTATCCATGGCTAATCTTATATCATCAGTTACATTTATGAGTGGTATGGTAGTGCTGTGATGTGGTCGAAACCCAGATTGGTATTTGTATAGCAGCTTGAGATGATTTATGAAGCTATAGATTTGTCTGTGTAAGATATATTCAAAGGCTTTCGATAGCGCTGGAAGTATGCTTATAGGTCTATAATCTGTTACTGAAGAGGTTGGTAGTGGAATTTTAGGGATAGGCCTCACTATTGCAGATTTCCACAAAGATGGAAAAATTCCTACTTGTAGAGAATTATTAAAAATATCTCTTATAGGGTTTAGAACATAAAAAAGTGTTTTTTTATAAATGTAATTGGAATTTGGTCATATCCTTGTGCATTTGTTTAGATTCGATTAATTGACTGTAAAACATTTGCTAGCGATATTACATGAAAATTGAATTTATTATGATTTGTGAACTGAGACGCTAAGTTAGTTAGAGTCCTATTTTTTTGAACATGATCAATTAAATAAGGAGAATTCACAAAATGAGAATTAAGATCATCAGGCAATATGGGGATTTCATTGTTACCTCTACGTTTGTATCCAACAATAGGTCTTTGCTTAGCGTAAGATTCCATTTCAGATTCCGGAATACTTTATATTTATGTAATTTACGATTTATGTTATTTGAGTAATGAGTTGTAGTTTAGTAAAAAAACGCCACTATTGTTCTACCGCACCTAGTCTATATAAAACAAACAGTGCAATGGTGGCACATTCTGTAAAATCTTTGCATTTCTAGCTCAACTGAGGTAACCAGTAAATAGTGGCGCAGTCTATGATAAACAAACTTGTATTTTTCAAGTTGGCACTTGTAATAACTACACAAACTGGAGCTAATACCCGTATCATACGACACTAGCTCGTACTTGAAATCAAGTGTGCTAGCTAGCGCCTAGATATCTGTATACTAGCTGGTACAATAGAAACGGGACTAAAGTATTCACACGCTACTTGTTTAGTACTAGGTTCTAGTGCAAATATTTATGGAACGTCGGAGATTAATTTTGGCTTTAATTATTAGTAATGATATTGAAAATTATGAAAGGGAGCGTAGGAAAAAGATTATGGACACGGGACTGGTTGGGAAAGACGAAATAATGGTCGCGGGATGCTAAAAATGATACATTCGTAGGTTAGGTAGAATACATTCGGGGTGACACAAATGTTTAGTAACTCCCTAAATTTGTATTCATTTATTTACATTGTGGTCAGAGGTCCCTAAGCCCATGGGTGTCCAAGTACAGTATCCTTGATACACAAATGTTCTTTTTTTAGGCCTACACACACTTTATATTCTAAAAAAAATCACCCAAGGTTGGCATGATATCAAGTTTATTTAGATTAAAATTGGGTCTGGAACACAGTCTGTCGTTTTTAGATAACATGTATTTAATTAAATATATATTTAATATATTGTCATACTAGGGCAATTTTGTATTATATAAACAAGGATCCTTAGAATAAATTTCTGCCAACAACAAAATCCCATCCGATGACCATGTTGGCGTCATTTATACCATTTCTCTACAAACAGTCTCAGCGCGCATTGATTGGTTGAATTACATAGACTAGTGTCGAAACTAGTACGAAAATAGCGCCTGTTATATCCTCACAACTAGTATGATAGCCAGTACCAGAGGAAGAACCAGTATACTTTTTCTGATTCACATGCCGCTAGATGATGACGTACTGGCTAGCACATTGGATTTCAAGTACGAGGTAGTGTCGTGTGATACGGGTATAGCTATATACCTAATTTCATAGGTGAGGGAACTGCAGGTCTTATGGAGAAAAGATTTATCTTCGCACTCTCTCTGATAGCTGTTGCCAAATCTTCTAGCTTTCGTTTGTTGGAAAGTGAGAGGGAGGATTTATCTGGAAAGCCCTCATTGTAAACAATGCGGCATGGGAGGTTGGGAGGTTCAATTGACAGGCAAACATATTTCCCCTCGGTGTACAGCCTTTTCTAGAAACATTAACTATTTCCACAATCCTATTTCTTTCAAGATTGAAGTTAATTAACGTTTCTCTATTCCCCACGTAATTATGCTTAAACTATTTTATGTATAAAGCTATTTTCCTCATAATTAATATACAAACAATATGCATGTCCGCTTGATTTACTAAACAAGTTCCGTCTTTACGAAAATATGTATATACTTATAACACCATTGCCCTTTCTTTATTACTTAATATTTTTCTCTTGGAATGTAATTGCTCGTAACAAGCCGAAGATTCCATACTTTTTGCTATATTTTAACTGTTAACAATACACTATTATTCAAATAAATATATTAATATACACCTAAAACTATAATTCCACAAACTTACAGGCAAAACAAAACAACACACAACTAACACATACACAAAATCTTAACGTGATCAATAACACATATTTTTCTACACAGAGTACTAATAAAATAAGAGTGTTTATTTAGTGAATGTTTTTGAGCTACTTATTAGGAACACGAGACTCAGACTACTGTAACTTTATGAGTGTGATGGAGGAGAAAGCCCCAATTACTGGCAACAACGACAGCCCAGCATTGCCAAATTTGATATACATTCGAAGGAAGACTGATCACGGAATATAAAAGAAGCTGTTGCTCAATAGTGAGCATGCAGTTACCTCAGCAATGACATCCGGTTTAGTCTGATTTCGGTAGGAAGAACAGTAGAAGATAGTTACTAAAGTTACTAAAACAATTTTAATATAGTTATACATCAAATCATGTTATCTGAAGATGATATATAGTATCAATACCTATAAAATACAGTGGCGTATTATGATAAAATTAATAGGTATGTTGTACTCTAAAAGTTGAAGGGAGATTTGGGGGTCCAGGACCCTCAATCACCGTTGTACAAGAACGTCAAGGGAAATATTTGAAGATGTGTGCCTATAGAACAGTGGTACTCGAACATTTTTTAATTCCCCTTAAGGGGGCCGCCTCGGTACGTGAAATAGTATCGATCGTGTGAGGAGGCCTCGTCTTAAAATGAAATGCTATGTGCTGTTTTCTTGAACTACAGCGTCTGTCTCTGTCTAATCTTATCCTCTTTACACTTTCCCCACCACCCCATATCTACCACCCCATGTCAGGAGAAGAGAAGCAACGGAAAGGAAACCTATCTCAAGGTCAAAAGGAAGAATGCGCGGCTGATCGCCCTACAGAGTCCAGCCGTCAGCCTGTATGTTTATTTTGTGGTATTTTGCTAGCTTGAGATTCTCGTGAAGGGTTCACAAACAAACACAATCAATTCTTGATTAGATGGTTTAACTTGTCTTGAAACTGTATAAACCGAACGGGTAGTAGGACGCGATGCTTTAAAAAAACCAATTTTCTTGAACACACACTTTTATACATGTCACTTTATTTAGGGAAATGTGAATATTAACTACACAATAATTAATCACGTGTAGACCAAATTTATATTTTACCTCATTTAGTTGATAACAGTGGCGTCGGAACCGAGGAGTATAAGGAGTTCCATCACACGGCCCTATACACCCAACCCCTCTTAGATTTATTCTATCGGAGAAAAAGGTTTAGTAAATAATTATAAATAAGGTATAGTATAAATAGATAATCGGTTAATTGGTCATGTGTAACCTATTTTACACTCTTAATTAATTTTAATTTTAGGTGCCTATTCAAGCTATCAGTAATTTCCTCTGATTATTCTAGCTGACAGGAAAAGAGGAAGGAAAGTTTTTGATTAAATGCACCCGTATTTGTTTAGATAAAGGGCTATGGATAAACTATCTTAGTATATAAACTATAAACTTTCCCACGCAGGAGGACAAAATATTTATTAATATTGGATACCTTTGCAAACTATTTTGCGTTCTACTTGGTTTATTTTAGGGGAGACTTCAATTCGATCTATAATACATACGGGTAATACGGATATATTGAAGTGAGTGCTCATAGAAATAAGAATATATAGAAAGAGGGCGGGATAGGGGTGTTGGTTGAGGGGGGTCGAGTGTGGTTATTTTAGAGCCCAAAAACAATTAAGATGTATTTCTTCATCAACAAAGTGGGGGTAGTTAGAGATCTTTACTTGAGTTTACTATTGTTTAAACAGTAAACAAGATAGAGTTACATTATTTGGCAAATTAAAAATAAAATCGTAACTCCAAATAGTTTCTGAAAGCATCCAATTTACAAAAATATGACAGTGGAGGCACACTTCAAATATCTTCTAGACGGGGGATCCAAAGTACAGAAGTTACAAGTTAATAGTCAATCCAATCTATTACTTATATAAGATTCATACTTTGAA
Organism: Timema cristinae; assembly: GCA_039000515.1. NCBI lineage: Eukaryota > Metazoa > Arthropoda > Insecta > Phasmatodea > Timematidae > Timema > Timema cristinae. The sequence goes on from JBCFYV010000623.1 coordinate 60,635, forward strand.
CAAAACACTTCATGAGGCTATACAGACTAGACAGCGTTAAATCCAGTTGGGTATGTCTCACACTCAGGTATGGATTCAAGGGTATTGGGAATAAGGGGCTATAATCCCCCCCCCCCTTCAGCTATTTTTCAAAAATTTAATTGACGGATTGAAGGGTGCTGTGCTTCTCTCCAGAAATACGTCCAATGTGTTCGAACATAACATGCTTCACCTTGTTTAACCTGAACCCTGGCTTTCCCGCCCACTCCCCCCCTAGTTCACCACTCCTTTGTGTAATAAACAGCGTGTTATTTACTATTGATTTTATTTTCGTATTTTTACTAAAATATAGTCACCTGAATTAGGCATATTTATTTTTGACAGTTATTTTTTATATTAATTTAAAAATTATAATCACAAAGGAAACAGTGGCTATATCTAGAAATTAAAGATGGCGACCAAATCCAAGATAAAAGATATTTATAACCAGTTTAAGTTTAATCAGCAACTATTAGGTACAAAATATACATAAAGAGCACCATTTTGAGCTTTGGAAATATTTTTTTTTCCGGAAGTAAAAATACTACTGGGGCACGGACCAACACTTTATTGGTTCCTAAAGGTATTGCTTTTGTTGTGTAGCCCCCCCTCCCCCCCTTGAAAAAATCCTGGATCTACCACATATCTAATTGTATTGATATATTGGGTTATTTTCAACCATTGCTTTAAGGTGATTTAACATTGAAAAATAATTGCTTTGTATTTAATCTTTTATTTATCATTCATGTTCTTCAGGAGGGGGGGGGGGGGGCGAAGGCTTGGACCCACTGGATCCCCTTGTGTGTACGCCTATGCTCTAGAGGGATCTTATTTTTAAAATTTGCTAGAAGAGGGTCACTCCAACTTTATTTCAGAGACAAATAATTTAAAAAAATCCAGGTGATGACTCCAAATTGATTCTAAAAACATCCGATTACCAAAAATGTCCAGGTGAGGATAATTTCAAATAGCATTTAAAGACATAAATTAACTTTTCAACTAAAGGCGAGGACCACTCCAAATGGCTTTTGGAAGAATCTAAATAAAAAAAAAATGGAGATGACTTCTCCAAATAGCATAAAAATAATTTGATTTTCCAAATTTGGGGAGGAGGATATTTACAAATAACTTTTAGGGACATCCAAGTTTCAAAAATTTATCTTGAAGAGGGGTAGAGTAAGGTAGGAGGTGAAGGGGGGAAGGCAACTTCTTAAAAAACTCCTTTTTTGCTTACGGCCCCCACCACCCCGTTTCTTCACAAATAACGTTACGCCGCCACTGGCAGCAGACAATCCTTGCAACTGGTACAAAATGATGGTGCGTGCAGCCCTGAACTTTTTTTTAATTGACCTACTATTGTCAACCAGAGAAGCTACGGCGTAGAGGTTTACAAGAGTGAAAGTTGAGAAATTGAATTTTATAGCTAGATTTTCATAAATAAGGCATAGACTAGAATTTTTTTGATACAGTAGTGATGAATTTTTATTTAAATATATATATATATATGCATAATTTGTATTTCAGCTAGTAGCTCAAAAATCTCAGACAAAAAGTGTAGTTACCTGAGCATTTTATTGCTAGGACATATTATATGCATGCAAAATAATACAGGATCTAATTTTGTCAAGCGTGTTCAAGTATTAATTATTGTAACATAAAACTTGTAATTTTGAAAAAATCTAACAATTTAATTTTAAAAATTTAAAACAAATATTCCAGTACCCTATTTTTATTATTATGTACTCATGTGAAAAAATATTATACTTAAATTTAATTTCTTATGCATTCTTAATAACACACTTTTGGTTTTAAAATAATCCTTTGTTACTTTTTGAAAACAAAACTATAAATTAAATATTAAAACAACAGTACAGAAAAAAAATATAATTTACTAGGGACGAGGAAGTATTTGATACGAAAAAGTGCTCTCACATTAGCGTGTATAAAACCAAAGTAAATTTCACATTTAAAAAACTACCGCTAATGCACCTTGGTGGAGATTCGTGAAGATTATCTCAACATTTAAGGCACTAGGTGATCTGGTGGTCTAGGGATAAGGTGTCAGACTTCTGTGTTGGGGGTCCGGGGTTCAATTCTCGGTCCCGGCACAGATTTATCTGATTGCCAAACCCTTCCTTCTCCTCTGACAAGACGTGTATTAATCACAACTTGTGAATGTAAGGAATGCCAGGCCTCCACCGTGGTTCGGATTCTACGTTAAACTGTAGGTCCTCCATTTCATCCCACAATCACCCTACCATTACACATTAGCGTAAGTGCGTATAACCCGAATGAGTACTAAGACACGGTGTTAATAATAATGTAAGGCACCAATCCTGAAACATTTGTCAATATTTAGTGCATGATTAGTGCTTTAAATCCTGCTGTCTCAAAATTAGTTCTTTATATACAACGTACTAAGAGGCGTACACTACTGGCTGAAGGAGACTAGCTTCACACATTCCCACCATGTAAAGCAATAATTCAGAAACACGTGTCAATACTTAGTATATAATCCTTGCTTTCAATCAATAGTGCTCAGTAATGATTAGAAATTTTAGGTTTACATCCAAAAAGTTGCTTGAATTTACAGTATATCACTAACTTCTATATCTTGATACGACCCTAATTGTTGCCATATTTACGGTCAAATAATACGGGCTTTGTTTAATATTGAAAAGGCAAATTCACACTTACTCATAAATTAAATATGTTGCTCAATATTTTTATATTGTAAAGCTGATTTTGGAACTTTTTCAGTTGAGACAACCAATCAGGTACTAAGCATTATAATAATTGCTTTAGATTTAACCTTCACGTATCAGAACTGAATTAATCTTTATTAAAATTAAATGTTATCTTGCGTGTAATAAAAATTTTGTTTTAATATATAATTATACATATTTTAAGAAATTAAATTGTCCATTATCACTTTGTTGGTAATTAGTATACGTACAGTAAATATATACTTTCCCCTCTAATTTCTCATCATGTAATGTTTTTTTTTTACAATCCAAGGCATGGCCAAACAAATAAATGTTTTAAATCTAAGAAACAGAATTCAAATGATGGTTTTTTACTTCACGGGACTAGCTTAATTAAACTTCCGGACGGGATTTTAACCCCGTCCTCCTGAATATAGGAGCAACAAGGTAAAATTAAACTAACACGTAACTGTTGAACAGTGAACTAGCCTATTTTTATACTAATAAATCAGTATGTACTTACTTTGATCCATCAATAAAACGCTTCTTCCATCCTAATTTTTTGCGGTGAGCATATAGTCGAAGTCTAGTTTTTTTCCCTTTAAGATAGCCCTTTTTGATTGTGTTATTGTTCAAAGTCAGAAGTTTTAGTTTATCGAAAAAAAATATAATTCTATGTTATTAATATATAATTATAATAGCTATCATAAGAAGGCAAGCATACACAACTGTTCGGAAACACAGGACTAGTTTGTAAACACATTTATTCATACATTTACAATAAAAGCTATAACAGATATTATTATTTGAAACCATTTTAAACACCTATTATTTAAACATGTGCCGGCTCACTGTGCGTTGTCTCAACTCTCAACAAGGCGAAGGCAGACATCCAACTAAAAGAGCGCATGCGCATGGTGTCAACTACCTTTCCTTCTTTCTCCGGCTATTCTTTACTTCCAAAGCGTAGATGGGGGATATGGCTGCGCCACATGATGGCCGAAAAGCATTAGCTTTGACGCGTCAAAACAGCAAAAGGAATTAGCAATTATCTTTACATTTTCTGTTGTGACCTTATCAAAAAATGACTTAATTTGTTTCTGAAAGGTTGTATCTAGGATTATCTAGTAGTTACCCTCGTCTCAGAACTGTGACAATATATTTAAATGGCCATTGAAAATGAGCAAATTACGATATTTCATTCATTTTTTATATATATAGATTATCAAGATGTAAGGTTGAGAGTACTAGATAAGCATGTTCCCACCTTTTCTCTTCATTTTGGCTTAGGTTAAGTTTGGTAAAAATAAAACACTACCTAACCATGGCCTATTTCCTGAACGTCTGTAACGCATTCCAATGCTCAGGAAGGCGGCCCCCTTAACCGTAGGCTATTATAGATAATTTTAAGCTTCCCCACCCCCTACTACCATATTTTCTCTTTTTTATTTTATTCATAACGATGATTATCATCCACTCAAAATGTAATAAAAGTAACTCCATGGTGTCAGCCCACATTCAGGCTATACCTACCGAGTGGTTACCAAACTGTTTGGTGAATTAGTGCCAACTCTTGCAGATAGAGGGCTGCTTATATTCTTTTGAACTGTATTTGATTGTTATCAGCCATTAAACTCGGCTTTCTATACCGGAGCGACTACTTCTTTATACAAGTAGCCCCTTATTTATCCACACTAGACTGAGTCTAACCTGTTCCAGACCCACTGCTTCCCAGATAATCTGGACGCGCAGTGAATCTAACCCGGGACCACTGTTTCAGTAGTCAGAACCTAACCTCTGACCACTAGACCACGAAGGCGGTCCTTAAATTGTAATGATATCTATCTGTCTAGAAATTTAAGTAAATATTAATGTTGGAGCTAAGGGTGGTATGGGCACATTTCTGAATGCATAAGAGAAACAGATCCTATTCAATTAGCCTAGTGTAATTAAAAGAACACAGCAATACTCAAAGCAAACAATCATAATAAGAGTAAAATGAAGTGATACATCGATCAAGCGTCCATCAGATCTTGGTGAGAGGGAATCAGGTGGATTGTCCAACTCACGTTGCAATTAAAACTATTTTATAAAGCCTAACACAATGCTGCTTGGAAACAAACGAGCCTCCTAACTTGAGAATTTATGTTCCAGGAGCTATTTAGATGCGTAAACTCTAACTAACATAGGGAGATTATCTCGGACTATTAATACTCTGTCGCTACGTCATTGGTTTATTGCTAAGATATTTCCACATAGCTTTTGCTGTAAGCATTGGTGCACCCAAGGGGGAGAGGGCAAACAGAGTATTTGACCCCCTTCCCCCTAATTCCCCAACACCACAAATATTGTTAATAGAAATTTTAAATTATTAATTATAACTAAAATATTTAGCATTTAAGATATTTCGAATGTATATGCTACATTTTAAGACCAGGCTTTAGACTTATGCCTAATATTCAAAATGTTTACTGTTACACACAAAATTAACAATTGAAAAAACATATAAATAATAGCTTCGATACCATATGCATTATATAAATCTCTTAATTACTGAAAAATCACTCAAAATTATTTATCAAAGCATTTAATATTCATAAATAAGGGCTTAGGAGGCTGTGCAACCACAAACCCGCTTTCTCCATCAAAATGTCATTCTTGCTACAACCTTGATTGAATGCCTCCCCCCAAAGTAAATGGCTGGGTGCGCCACTGATTAAGTAAATTATATTAAAATATATTTTATTTTACCTTTTCCTTCTAAATTATCTTGAAATGGTGAAATCACACTCCTGACTTTTGGGATTCTTTGATGTGTAGTTATAAAAAAATCACAATGACTAATAAGTAATTAATATAAAACAATAACTAAAAGAAAACTATTAAAACTCCACGATCCTTTCTACTAAAGAAAGACAAGAATTACCGTCAACTACGGTAAAGTAACCTTGTCAGCCGCCCTACCCCCTACCTTCTCCCTCGCCTTCCCACTCTATCAGTGCTGAATTGGCTAAATTTTAAAGAGTGGTTACATGTATTTGTCAAATACATGATAATACATGTGACCAGAATTCCTAAACATAACTCAATGAATTTAATTAGTGTATAGTTTAAAGCTTGTTATGTATACTATTATTTTATAATACATTTTATATATATTTTATGTATTTTTTCTTAAACTACACTAAATTAGCCTAATAAATTAACATTGTGATCTTGAATATTTTTTCAATAGTTGGCACAATCATTAGCTTGCTTCACATGAACAGCATGACCTGGGTGTACAAAACCCGAACTCATTGGCCAATTACTTGTGGGTGAATGAAAAGGAATGTGTTACATACAACACCCTAGACATTGGACAAGGCCATTAGAACCTCCCTTGCTTGCCTTGCTGTTTTCAAGCAGCAGGCCCTGAGTTTTCTATTGAGTTAAGTAGAGCCTTTTGGAAGAAGAATTACTTAAAACACAGTATTCTTGTAATATGAACCAATGTTAGTTTTAAAATTAATAATTCATTACAAGTATATGTATTAACAATTTAAACTTTAGTATTTACACAGTTAGCACAAACAACATTGAATTAAAAAAAAATATTCCATATCATTATGGGTATGCGGTGCAGGACTATCATACCCGGAGAATACGCCACTGATAAAACAATACAAATTATACACTAAAATGTTATCAGTGTTGGCTGCAAAGAAATATATTTGTATTTTCTCTACTGTTCTTCCAACAAAAATCAGGCTATAAGTTAACTAGTGATAGCAATTTGTTATAGCTCTCACTTTCGCACATTTGTCGTTATTTTTTCTTGATTAATAGTGTGAATTATATAATGCATAATAATATAAATTATATAAAATAAATATGTATGTAAATAAAATATGTAAATTAATCTTTTGTAATGAGTGTGCGTAAGTTTGATAGTGGTGATAACAATCGTAAAGCAAAAGAAAAAAAAATGTGAGCAAGAACATATAAATAAACTTCCTAGACTTACATCGTTCTTTGCCGAAAAGACCAACCTCTTCAGCTCCAAGAAGCAGATTTGTGTCGTGGTAAGGCATCTTCTACTTATTCACCATTATCACACTTAAGACACCCAGTACTAATTAAACAAAACACAATAATTTCAGACTCAGAAAATTTAAATCCGATCATCATAACTCAAGAATGTCCCACATATTCACTTTAAAGTAGTCAAGCTGTATAGTCTCAAAGCCCCAGCAATTTTAGTGTAAACAATTATGAACAAGCTGTAGATATTGGTAGTGCTGTATCTACATTGATTCAGCAGGATCCTGCAACATGGCCTCTAATAAACATAAATGACGAAATAATTGAGTATTGTGTTGATAAAGGACCAGACTATTTTCAGGGTAATGACGGATAATTCACTGCCTCAGCTAGACAGTACCTTAAATGTACAAGGAAATTAACTTTATCTGCGTTTGTGAGAGTGCTTGAAAATGATGAGTGCCGACAGAGAAAATGGTTATTGTAATCCAAATCTATATAAAACTTTTTTGCTTCTCATTCAAACTCTTCAGTAATTGTAAACGGAAATCTCAGTTTTTGACTGGTTTTTCCAATTGGAAAAAACTGAATAAAACTGAGGGAGCATGAAAACAGTGTGGATCACAGTTAATGCTCGTTAAAGTGGGCTCTCCGAAAGAATAAA
>JBCFYV010000624.1:0-73624 GCA_039000515.1 Timema cristinae
CCTCTTGTAACTTCCTACCTTTTATTTTTGAATTTAAAAACCCCAAATAAAATCATATGAAGGGGGTTACAAACCCCCCGGAAAAACCCCCCTTCATTTAAAGTTTAAAGTAATTTATTATTTTTTATTATTTTTAATTATTATTATTATTATTATTATTATTATCACACCGCTTACTACCCGTTGGGGTTTTAAACTCATTTTACCTGATGTTTAATAGTGGGGGTGATTGTGAGATGAAATGGATGACCTACAACTTAACGTGGGTTTCCAACCACGGGGGGACCTGGCATTCTAAACATTCACAAGATGTCTTTCAAGGTAAAGGGGAAGGGGTTTGGCCATCAAAAATAAACCCGTGCCTGACCTGGGTTTTAACCCCCGGGAACCCCAGCACAGGAGCCCGACACCTTACCCCTAGACCACCTTTTTTCCCAAAAATAAAAAATTTATATTTAACTAAAATGTCGTATCATGGTGCGGTTTTTCTACATTAATACTTTAAAAACAAAAAAAGTAACTGAGACTAGCAAAACAAAAATTTTTCATACAAAAGAATTTTACAATATTAATTTAAAAAAATTACTAAACTGAAAAAAATTTCGCTGTTACCAAATGAAGTATGTAGAAAAACCCACACTAGGGGTAAAATTTTATGACAAAAAAGTAATCTTAAAATCTTATTGGCCTTTTTAATCGGCCGGGGGCCCTTTTGTTAAAAGAAGAATATCAGTTGTGAAAAGGACACCTTCTAAAATGGGGTCACATTCCTTTAGTTAGCCACTAAGCAGAACTAATTTCTCATCTAGTTAAACATCCTTAGTTTACAAAAATGTCAAAAACCATCTTCGAAAGAAGGGTAGCCTCCGGGCAGTATCGTACTTTTTTTCTAGTATCGGGTTTGAAAGCATCGTTTATCCTTAGGGGGAAAAAATTTTACCTTCCTTTTAAATTATTTTAGATAAGACTATAACCGTACTAACAACAAAAAAATTTTTTAAAAATTTTAAATTTATCTTTAAAATTTTCGTATTCATACATTTGTCATTGAAACTAGTGGCAGCAAAAAACCCCCCTCCCGAATTCAAAAATAGCTACCTTATCTAATAGCTGATATTTTTTCCAATCATTAATATGTATCTGGTGATTTCTACATGTCCATCACAGACCCCTACCTTAAAAAATGATATAAACCCATGTGTATATGAACAAAAACCCAAATTTTTGGGAAACCTTTTCATATACACATGGTTTAAAAAATCACACTTCAAAGACCCATTTTTCATTTTTTTAAAAAATAAAAAACTTATATTAAAGGCGTTAATTGCCTGATGAGGGGGTCGTTTTTACACCCCGGGAAACATGTGGGAAACCCCGGGTTTAAAAACCCACACCAGCCATAAAGAAAAAAAAGGGGAAAAAGGAAATTAAAGCAGATAAGCCCCGAATTCAAATTTTAAAAATAAAAATTTTAAATCATCATTATCAACCCCCAACAATAAAAATTTAATAAATTTTAAAAATTTTTTGATTCTTGCCATATTTCTTATCCATTTTAAAACCTAAAATATTAAGTTTTTTAAAAATTTTTAAATTTTTTTTTTAATTTAAAGTTTATATATTAAAGTTTTATTAAATGGTCCTATTTTTGTAAAATCATTTTCCATTGCAAAAAATATTCTTTTATCTATTCCCAAAAAAATTTTTTTAAAAAAAATAATTTCCCCACTTTTCAGTTTTTTTTTAGGTTACATTGTAATACAATTAATATTGTTTTTAAAAAATTTTAAAATTTCAACTTTAATTTAACTACCATCTTTGAAATTTTTTATAAAATTCTACTTTTAAAAAACAACAATATTTTTTTTTAAAAAGGCCGAACGTTTTTAAAACACATCTTTTTTTTAAAAAAAAATCTAAAATAAAAATCAAAAAAGATGTTTTTTTATTATTGGGAAAAAAAACCAAAAAAAGGCACACCGGGTATTTATTTTGGGCATAAGACCTTTTTTTTCACACATAACTATTAAGATACCAAAATTTGATTGTTAAAAATTTTACAGTGTGCATGCACCTGGGCATTAAAAAAAGGGTTTAAAAAACAAAACGCTCAAACGGTGAAAAAATTATCTTCACACACGACTAATTTAAACACAACTGATACCGCTCTTAAAAAATCACGGGGGGCAAAATGAAGTTTACAAAGTACAAATTTTTTTTTCCCCCACTTGATTCCTTTTGGGGGAAAAATTTTTAAAAAAGGGGGGTAGTGTAATCACTCAAGGAAGACTTCTATCTTTTGGAAAAAAAAAGCTCCCCTGTTCCAAAAATTTAAACAATTTTTTTAAAAAACCCCCCGTTTGATTCCCTTAAAAATAAAAAAGAGTATTAATTGGCTTTTACGACTTTGCATCCTTTTTAAAGGAAAGTTTTAAAACGACTTATTTTGGTTCAAACCCCTTTTATTAGGTTATTATTACTATCCGATTAAAAACACAGAAATAAGGGGGTTTTCCCTTTTTTGTCTGGGGTTTTTTGGTGAAAAGGGCTGGGATCTAGAAAAACAAACTGGCATGCTCAGGAGTTTTAGGTTTTTTTTAAAAAGTTTACTTCCACCCCTTTTTGCGCAATTGTGACTACTTTTTATCTAAATTTTTCTTTTATCATCCTTACCCATTTTTAATAGACAAAAGGGAAAAAACAGGGGGGGGAAAATAATTGGGGGGGTTAACAAAAAAGTTAATTTTTTTAAAAATTTTAAAAAAAAACTAAAATAACTATTCAAATTTTTAAAAATAAAAAATTAGTATACAAACAGTTTAAAAAAATTTTTTTAAAAAATTATTCCCAGGGTTTTAATTTTTTATGATAAATGGCGTATTAGGGCCCCCTCCCTCTTCTTTTTTCTCTCCCTTTCTATCTAAACTTTTTTAAACATTTTAAAAAAACTCCGATAACAGTTACGTGATTTGTAAATTTAAAAAAAAGACGCAATTGAAACAAAAGAAACCCCCTTTTTTTTTCCCCCAAAAAAAATTTTTTCCCCCACAAAATTTTCATCACGTTTCCCTGAAGCTTTCAAAAATTTTTTCCCCCCTGGAAAAAAAAAAATTCACCACGTACGGATTTTTAACTAATAATACATAAAATTTCCCCGAGTAAAAACCCCAAAAAAAAAATACTTTTATAAATTTCTTTTATAAAACATCTTTATCGCCCCTCTTTTGGGGGGATGAAACACACAGAAAAATCGAGATTTTTCCCCTTTAAAAAACAAAAAACCCCAGGGGGCTGGGGGTATGGGGTTTCAGAAGAAAAAGCAAAAATTTTTATATTTTCAGGGGGCCCTTTTTTTTTAGGGGAATTTTTTTAATTCACATAAGAAAAATAAAAAAGAGAAAATAAGGGCTTTGAACATATTTCATTGTTAAAAAGGCGTCATGTGTGACAAAACCCAAAAAAAAAATTTAATTTTTGTTTGGATTTTAAGTATTGGGGGTTTGAAAAAAAAAATTTTAAAAATTTTTTTAAAAAGGACGGGGAAAAAAATTGAATGAAGTGAAAACCCACATATATTAGAGAAAGAAAGGAAAAATCACTGTTTTAAAACAACATACCCTGATTTGTGGAAAATACACTTTTTTTGGGGTAAATTTTTTTTTGTCTCAAACCCTAAAAAAAACTAGAAAAAATTTTTTCTTAAATTTAAATTTTTAAAAATTTAAAAAAAAACCACTATTAACAATAATCTAAAGTGTATTAAAAAGGTTTTTTTGATTGCCCAAAAAGAGGGGAAAACACTAAATAAATTTTTAAAGGGGAAAAAGGGGGTTTTTTCCCCCCTTTTTTTAAACCCTTGTGAGCTTAATTTATTTTTTTAAAATTTTCCCCAACAAAATTTTTTTCCCAAAAAAACAAAACCCTTTTGTCAACCTTGGGGGCCCCCTTTGGGTTCAAACCCATCTGGTGCTAATAAAACTTTCTTGGAAAAAAAAAAAATACCCCGGGGTTTTTACAACTTCCTTAAAAAAGGGAAAATAAAGCCGGTGGTCCCCATGGGGAATTGGGGCCCCGTAAAAAAAATTTTGGGTCATGTAAAAAACCGGGGTGGTTTGAAAAAAAAATTTCCCCGCCCAAAAATTTTTAAAACTTTTTCGTTCTCGCCCAAAAAGGGGGTTTTCGGTGTTGATATAAAAAATAAAATGCAGAAGGGGACTTTTTAAATTCCCCCGAAAAAAAGGAATGAAACTAAACTACCCTTTAAAAAATTTCCCTCAGTTTTTTTTTTTTTTGGGGAGGGGGGCCTTGTTTTAAAAGATGGATTTCCCCCCCCAAAAACCCTATAATAAACACAATTTTTCATCCACTTTTTTGGGAATTTCGTATTTTTAATCGATCTCTGGTAAAAAAGGGCCCCCTAAACGCTTGCTATTAAAAAGGGTAATTGACGACTAAAAAATCAACCTTTTTGCCAACTTCTAAGGCAAGGGGTGTTTTGTTGTGAATTGGTTTTCTATTTATACCCCCCATCACAAAAAAAAAAACCTTTTTTTCCCCCGTCGGGTTTAAAAAAAAAAAAATTTCCCCAAAATCAATCGGGAAATTTTTTTCCCCTCATTTTTTTTAAAATGGAGAATTTACTCAAAGCCGAAATATATTTGAAACAAAAAAAAATACTTTTAAAAAAAACCCCAACAAAAATTTTGGGCCCTATACTTTTGTAATATTTTTTTTTTTTGGGCCCCCGGGTTTTAAAAATTTTTAAAAATTTTTTTTTTAAAGCCCCAAAGTCCTCATTTTTTTTTTTTGGGACCATAAAAAAAGAAAATAAATTTTGGGGGCCAAAGGGTCAAAAAACCCTTTGAAAATTTAAAAATTTTTAAATTCTGGAAAAAATTTATTTTTTTTGGGGGCCAAACAACAAATAACATTTTTTAAAAAAAAAAAATTATAAAATTTAAAAACCCCGGGGCTCAAAAAAATGTTTTACGTAAGAATAGTGAATTTTAGCTTATGTTTGCTAAGTGAAAAATTATTTTGTTTCACATATATAACGAGTTTTTGAGTGAAATATCTCAATTTTTTAAAAAATTTTAAAAGGGGAAAACCCCCTGAAAAGCCCCCAAACCCCTTTTTTTTTTTGTTAAAAAAAAAAAACAAAAAAGAATTTTTTTTCCAAACTATTTTTAAAAATTAAAAATTAAATTTTTTAAATTTTCCCTACTTAATATTTTTCATAGATTGCCCCAAAATTCTACGTCAGGGGGGCCAACCGGCAGCCCAGGGGGGGCCCCCAAGTTTTGACTAAAGGGGCAATGAAAATGTACCCTTTTTTCAATTTCCTGGAGGGGAAATTTTTTGTGGTAGTGAAAAAAATTAAATTTTTTTAAAAAAAAAAAGAGTTTTAAAAAGGTCTTTTTTTAATTTTCCCCCTATGTATTTTTTGTTTTTTAAAAAAATGTAAAGATAAAAAATTTTTTAAAAAAAAAAAGTTTTTTTTAAAAAAAGTGTGTATCCCCATCTCATAATTTTTTTTGAAGAGTTTTTTTTTGCAGAAAAAATTTAAAAATTTTTTTCCCCTAAAAAAATTACAATATATAATAAAAAGAAAAAAAAAAAAATAATTGCCCCTTAAGTTTATTTGTAACCGTTTTGGGTTTTCTAAATGGGGGAGTATCTTCAGCCCATAGTACAAACCTAAAAAATAAAATTTTTCCCTTTTTGGAGGGGGAAAATTTTTAAAACCCCTTCGTTCTAAGTAAATTTTAGAAAGATTTAAATTTTTTTAAAATCCCCCGGGGTTTTGTGAAAAAAAATTTAAAAGGGGAAAAAGAGAAAAAAAATTTTTAAAAAAGAGAGTTTCCCCCCTTAAAAATTTTTAAAAGCAAAAGAACAAACCCAAATCCTTGTTTTTAAACACTTTTTTTTGGAAATTAAAAAAGGGGGGTTTTAAAAGAAAAAACCCGGTTTTTTTTTTTTAGTGCGTAGGGCCTTTTAATTTGGGTTTTTTTTACAAAAAGAACTTTTTTTAGTATTTTTAAAAAAATTGGTAAATTTTAAAAACTTTGGGGCAATATTAGTTTGATTTTTTTTAAATTTTTTAAAAAAATTGATATATAAAGATTTTAAAAAAAAAAAATTTGGCACGCCCCGGGCTACTTTTTTCCCAAAACCCATAGTTTTAAAAATTTTTACTAGTATAATGTACCTTTTCCCAGGGGAAGCGCAAATTACAAATTTTGTACTCCCTTTCCACCCCGATAAATAAAAAGAGTGATAAATAATTGAATATGATGGTGGGAACCAGTTAAACACCTAAACCTAATTTAAAAACCTCCCCGAAAAAACCCCTTAAAGGAAAAAAATACCTAAGGTATAACCTTGAAAAAAACCCCCGGGGGAACCTCCAAAGCTCGTACCCCGGGGGCACTAGCCAATACAGTCACCGGGGGCCCGGTTTTTTAAAAAGCGACTTTATTCTAATCTCATACTTGATTGTATAAAAACGTGAAAGTAACTCCAGAAAAATTTTTCTTTTTTAACACATAAATGTTTTTTTTTTTAAAAAAATTTTGAGTGCAGTTTGAATGCTATTTTTAAAAAAATTAAAAAAATTAAATTTTTTTTTTTCCTTTTTAAATTTTATTAAAGGACTGTTTAAGTTTTCATAAAAATAAAAAAATTGATGTTATTGTAAATTTTTAAAAAAAATTTTGGAAAAAATTTTAAAAAAATTTTAAATTTTTTAAAAAGGATATTTATTAAATTTTATTGCTAGCCTATTTCAAAAACCCAAAAACCCTTTTTTAAAAAAATTTAAAAAAGGGAACAAATTATTTCATTTTTGGGCTAAGCTATTTTAAATTTAAAAAAAACTCACCAAAATGTAAGTCTTTTTTTCCAATGGAAAATACACTAGATAAAAAATACATTTTAAAATAATCGAAATTTTTTGGAATTTTTGAATATAGGGGAAAAAATTAATCCCTTTTTAAAAATTTTTTAAAAAATTTTTTTAAAAAACCCCGGGGGCTGAAAAAATTTTTCAAGGGCCTTTTTTTTTAAAAGGCAGTGTTTTTTTCAAACACTCCCCCAGTCACCTCCCTTTTTTTGGGGGAGCTAAAGAAATCAGTTTTAAAACTAAAAAAAGAAAAACAAAAAAAAAAAAAATGTAACCGTTTTATCTTGAAAAACGGTATTAAATACTTTTTCCCCCAAAAAAATTTAATGAAATAAATTGTGGTTACATAAATGGAAGTTTCAAATTGAAAAAAAATTTACATTTTTTTGTGTTAAGTTAAACAAAGCTCAACGGGGGGAAAGAAAGGCTTATAAAAGTCCATAACACTTTTTAAAAAAATGCGCTAATTTTTTTAGAAGACTTGCTCCCTATTATGGACTATTTAGTGATTAAAAAACTAAAACGGTGTATTGCTTTTCTCCCAAAAACCCAAAATTTTCGTCCCCGTGGGGGGGGCGCGTACCCCCAATTTAAAAAAAACCCCGGTCAACGGTGTCACTCAAATTTTTAGAATGGTATTTTTAAAAAGGGGGGGGAAAAAAGGTTTGAAACCCCTCGGGTTCTTTTGGGGAGGAAGGTGGATAAGGGGGGTTTTTTAAAAAATTTGGGTTTTCCCCCTCCCCTTTTAAAAGCGGGGTTTTGGGTAGATTATTTTAAAAAATTTTTCCTTCCATCCCCAACCCCCCTTAAAAAGTCCAGTAATTATCAAATTAATTCAAATAGAAAAAAGGGGGAAATAAGATCTGTGTTTTAAAAAAAAACCCCCTTTTACCGCTTTTGGGGCACGGGGAGCAAAAGCCCCAAAATCTAAAAAGAGAGTTAGTCGAAGGAAAATAAAAAAGCACCGCGTTTTAAACAAACCCCCTTGGGGGAATACGCTCTAAGAAAATAATCACGCTAAGGGGGTTTTTTGGAAAATTGGGGGAAGGGGTTTAATTAGGGGGAAGTGAACCCGCATTTGCGGGAGGGAGGTGTAAAACCATTTGGGCCCCCCCCAACCCCCCCCTTTCACCCCGCCCAAAAATTTTTAAACCCTTTTTGGGGTCTCCCCTTTCCCCCGCAGTCGAGCTCAACACGACAAGCGCGTTAGCCCAACAAAAACCCCCCCGAGGGGGGGTGTTAGTCGAAGGGCCAATTCAAAAACTCGGTGGGGGGCAACATAACAAAGTCCATAAAAAAAATTGTTTTTTTCAATTTTTTGGGCGTATTTTTTTTTTTTGGGATCGGGGGTCTGACGATTTCAATTGAAAAAGAAAGGGCCCCCCATTTTAAAAACTAGCTATAAAAAAAAAAACCTCGATCCTCCAACAGCAGAAAAACGGGGGGCCCGACTAGCCTGACGTTTAGTTTCCGGGGGTTTCCCCCACCTATCATTTCAAAAAAATATTTAAAAAAGAAAAAATAAATTTAAAATAAAATTGGGGGCAACGAAACCCCGAAAAAAAAATATTAAATTATGATATACAAAAAAAAAAAAAAAAATTAACAAATAAGTTTTTAAAAGAATAAAAAAAAATTTCTTTTTGGGAAAATTTTTAAAAAAAATTTTTTAAAAAATTTTTTTTTTTCTTTTAAAAAATACGTAAAAATTTAAATTGAATTTTTAAAACCCCTTCGGGGGCCCCCGCCGGGTTTTTAACGCCCACTTTTTACAGTAGACAAACTGCCAATGACGGATAGTTTTAGGTTGGGGAAACAAAAGGGCGAGTTACTGGGGGTTTGGTTTATCCAAAATGGTTTTCCCCCCCCTCCCTCCACGCCAAACGTTTACATTTCCTAAAAATACAACCTTCCAAAACTACAAAAAAATATTAGGTAGCTATTCCCCTAACGTAAAACCGAACGGGTCATTGGGGAAAGAATCCCAAAGGGGAAAAAGAAAAATAGTAATTTGTTTCTTTTTAATTTTTAAGTTTTTATTCATTTTGGGGCCCCCTTTTTTTCCCCCCAACACACTGAAATTCACATTAAAAAAAACCCGGGGGTGTCAGAAAAAAAAGGGAAAAGGGAAATTTGGGGGGGCCCGGGTAGCTGTCAATCAAAAAAACCAGTATTCCCCCTGACATTCCCCCCCGCAAAACATAAAATGGCCCCCCAAAACCCCTTTTTTGCTTCAGAACAAAAAATAACCTGGAAATTTTTTGTTAAAGTGCGCGTATGAAAAACCGGACGAGCAAAAAAAAAAGTGTCACAGGAAGGGGGGCCCTTTTTCCCGGGTTAAAAACAATTTTTTTGAAGGCCGGGGGTTTTTTTGGGGTTTTTGAAACCCCCCTGCAATATACAAAAACAAAAGTTTACTTTTAAAAAAATTAAAAAAAACGACACCTGGAACCCCCCCCCGGGGCCTTTTTGGTTTTTTTGGGCGCTTATTTTTAAGGACTGGGTTTTTCCCCCTTTTGGGGGTCAAAGGGGTAAGGGAAAAACTTCTGTGGGGGGGCCCCGGGTTTCCCCAAAATTTTCCTGGGGCCCGCCACGATTTATTTTTTTTCCCAAAACCCTTCCTTCACCTCTATAAACTTTTTTAATCACACCTTTTGATGTGTTGGGAAAATGCCAGGCCTCCACCGGGGGGGGATTCCACGTTAAACTGTAGGTCCTTCTTTTTCACTCAAAATTTTACCCTAACATTAAACATTAGCGTAAGTGCTAAAAAACCCCAAACGGGAATTTAAAACGGGGCGCTAATAATAATTTAACGACGACCCCAACCCCCGGAAATTTTGTCCCTTTTTCCCTGGCCCCTCCTTAACTCATTTTTTAAAGGAAAAAGTCTGTGAGGGGAAAGTATTCTATTTTTGGGCGATTCCGGACTTTTCCCATTAAGACCCCTGCCAGGGGAAAAATGAGGGGATAAAATGACCCAAAGCACTGATTTCCTAAAATTTTTCAGGGGTTTTTAAAAACATTGGCTTGCCAACCAAAGGCCCACTTTCTTTTTCCCGGGGGTCCAAAAGTTATTTTTCATTTAAAAATAAAAAAACAAAATGGGGTTTTAAAACCCAATTAAAAAAATATTTTGTTTTTTCTTTTTTTTAAAAAAACATTTTTTTTGTTTTAAATTTTGAAAAAGCTAGCCATTATTTCTGAGTCATAAATCCCCAAAAATTTTAAAATTTTTAGTACTTTTTACCACTGTTTACTACATTTTTTTTTAAAAACGAAAAGAAATTTTTAATTAGGGGCTATATATCATGTAAACTACTAATTTTTCCAAAATTTTAATGAGCTAGAATGAGGAAGTTTTAAAAAATTTAAAAACCGAAACGGCTTTTTAAAAAGATGGGGGGGGTGGAAAAACCATTTAGAAAAATCCCCCCTCATACCCCCCCGGGGTTCGAAACATTGATCTCCCTTGGGGCAGCAACCCCTCTACCGGTTAGTGGTCCCCAAAAAAAAAGTAAGCTATAAATTTTTTTAAATTTTTATAAAATAAAAAATACATATAGCTAAAAAAGAGCTATGATTATAGTTTGGTTTTTTATTTTAAATAGGGGTTTGAGGCAATTTTAATCGCTAAAAAATTATTTTTTAAAAATAAAAATTTTTTTTCTTTGTTTTTGGGGGGTAAATACAAATAATTTTTTAACAGAATGGTAGAAAAAAATGTTTTAAGTGGGGGTTTTTAAATTTTCAAAAATATATACCCTTTTAAAAATTTTATATAGTTAAAAACAAAAATGGGGTTTTAAGTGACGGGAAAAAAAGGCCCCAAAAAAATTTTTTAAAATTTTTTTAAATAAAAAAACATCTACGGGGGGTAAATTTAAGCTATTTAAGGGAAATTTTTTTCTATTGAGTTTAAAAAAATAAAATTTCAAATTTATTTGTTTGATATACCCCCAAAAAGGTAACCTAGTGGTCTAGGGGAAAGGGGTTGGGGCTTTTTGCGGGGGTTTCCCCGGGGGTTTCCCAAACCTCGGCCTGGCACATTTTTAACTGTTTGCCAAACCTTTTTTCCCCTCTGCCAAGACGGGGAAAATTTAACCCCCATTTTGGGGGAATGTGTTTAGTCCCCGGCCCACCGTGTTGGGTTTCCCCCCTTTAAAAATTTTTTTCCCCTCCTTTTTACTCCCCAAAACACCCTCCCCCAATTTAAAACCCTTACGTAAGTGCGTATAACCCAACGGGTAGTAAAGCCCGGGTGCTAATAAAAAAAAAAAATAAATTCCGCCCTGCAGGGGGCGGGTTTTTTCCCCCCCCCAATCTCTTTTTTTCCCAAATAAGGGGTTTCCCCCACCCCATTAAAAAAATTTTTTTCCCTTTAATTTTAAAAAATTTTTTTACAAAAACTCACCAAAAAAACATGACTTAGCACTAGTCAATTCTTAGAAAAATGTATTTGAAATTCCCTTTTTTTACTTTTTTTAAATGTGTTTGGGGGAAAAATGGAAAATTTTCCCCTTTTTGAAAGTCAAAAAAATAATATTTTTTTTTTTAAAAAAAAAGTAGTGGCAAAAAAATTTTTTTTTGACGTTGGAATCGTTGGTCTTGGGGGAAAAAAAAATTTAATTTTTAAAATGAAAATTTTACGAAAATTCCCCTTTTCAAGGTTGTATTTATATATGCACCTTTTAAAAAAACCCAAAGATTTTTTTAGGTAAAAAAAGTGGGGGGACCCCGAAAAAAAGGCCAATAGGTTACTTTTTTTTTTAGCAAAATTTTTTTAAATTTTTAAAAAAAAAAAAAAAAATGCTTCGGGAAAAAACATAAAAATTTTTAAAATTTTTTTTTTCCCGGGGGAAAACAAAATTTTTTTTAAATGTAAAAGGGTTTTCCGGGAAATTTTAAAAGACAATTTTATTCTTTATTGAAAGTTTGGGTAAACCCCCCTTGCCGAGTGGTTTATGAAAGAAAAATTTAAATAAAAAATTGATGTATCTATCTGAAGAAAATTAAGATCTATGCCCCAAATTTGGGGGGAAAAAATTTAATTTTTTTGGGAAAAAAAAAAGGGGGTTTTGCCAGTAAAAAAAACAAAAAAATTTTTGAATTTTTCTATCGCTTCCTACCCCCAAAAAACCTTAAACCCCTCAAAAAAAACAACAGAAAAGGGGGGCCAGGTCGATAAAAAATGGGGGAAAAATTTAAAAAAGGGGTTTAAAATTTCAAAAAACCATAGGGAAGGATTTTTAGAAAATCCCTATAAATTTTTTTTTTCCCAAAATTGAAACCCTCAAAAATTATAGTTTTTTGTTAAAATTTATATATTGAAAATTTTTTTAAAAAAAAATTTTGTAAATGTAAAAAAAAGGTTCTTCTTATTTGAGAGCCACCCCCCTTTTAAAAAAATTTTAAAATTTCTTTTGGGGAAAAGGCCAAAAAAACATCTTATAAAAATTTCCCCTTAAAAAAATTCTTTTCAAAAAAATACTTTTTTTTCCCCATCCTTATAAAAAAATAAAATATAGAAAAAAATTTAAAATTTTAAAAATTTTTCCCCAAAAAACTATTTTTTAGCTTATACAGATTTTTTATGACCGAAAAAAAGGGTTTTTTTGGGGTCTTTTTCCCCAAATTTTTAATTTAAAAGTTTTTTTGGTTTTTTTGGGGCGTTTTTAAAATTTTTCTAAAATATCGACAATTAATAAAATTGTGACCCTAAAAATTTTTTCCTTTTAGGGTATTAAAAAAAAAACTGTTTTTGGGGGAAACCCCCCGGGGTTGCCCACCCGGGGGTTTTTAAGAAAGTAAAACCTTTTTTAAAACCCCCCCCAAAAAAAGGGGAAAACCCTTTTTAAAACAAAAAATTTTAACCCCAAACTTTTTTAAGATAGAGCAATCAAAAGGGTTTTTTCCCCCCCCCCCCAAATTTTGGTTGCTCGTTAGCAGGGGGAATGCAGGCAAAGTTTGTGCAAAGCTATTATCACCTCAAGCTGGGGACTTGAAACTAAAGCCCCGGGGGAAAAAAAACCCCCCCCCAGTCTAGACTGGACAAACCCTTCAACGGGGAGGAGGGGGGGTTTTTGAAGATTTCAGAAAAAAATGCTCCCCCTTTTTTTTCACAAGGTGCAAAGCATTTTTTGGGGCCCCTTTTTTCCCAATTTTTTTGCTATGATGCGCGTGCATAGCGGTCTTTTTTTTTTTTTTGGGGGAGCAAAAGTGGGTTAAAGGACGGGTAGTAAACAGAATTTTTTTTTACAAAAAATTTGAAAAAAAAAATTTTGGGGAAAAATTTGCCAGGAAAAGGGGGGAACATTTTTTTTTTTCCTTATTTGGTTTTTTAAATGAATAATGGGGTTTTACCCCTTTTTAATCTAATGAAGGTAGTTCATTATAACACTTTTTTTCCCCTATCCTTTCGTCAAGGGATTTTTGGTTTAAATTTTTTTTTTAAAATTTCCCCCTTTTTTAAAACCCCCATGGCCTTTAGAAATGATATTTTCTTTTTACAGCCAAAAGGTTTTTTTAAATAAACCCTAACAAAAAAAAATTATTTTTATATCATTATTTTACTTAGACATTTAAAAAAAGAAAAAGGGTTTTTTATTTTTTGCCAAATTTAAAAAAGAATCCCAAGGGGGTAGCTTAAAAAATTTAAAAAAGACTTAAAAAATTTTCGGTAAAAAATTTGGGAAATGATATTGCTATGTAGTGGCAAAGCAATTCACCTAAAATTTAATAAAGCAAAAAAGCCTATTTTTTCCCCAAAAAATTTCTTTTTTATTTTTTAAAAGGGTATATAGATAAAAAAAACCTATAATAGTCCCTTTTTAACAAATCTTTTAAACATATTTTTAAAGATTAAATTTGATTCTTTACAAAAAAAAAAATAACTTTAGAAAATTTTTTTGAAAACGGGGGATTTTTTAAACTTGATCTACTAAGGTGTTTTTTCAAACAAAAGAAAAAAATTTTTAAAATTTTCTTATAAAATAATTTATCAAAAAAAAACCCCCAAAAAAACACTTACCCTACCCAAAATTTAAAATACGCGTCATAAAAAATTTTTCAGGGGAAAAAAATTCAATAATATTTTTTATTCAGTATTTTTTTTTGACAAAGCACGTTATGGGTAAAAAATTTTTAACAAAAAAATTTTTTAAATTTTTTTTTTTTTAAACTCTCTTACATAGTCACTTTTAAATTTTTTCCCCCACTTGCCTTTTATAAAAATCAGATATAAAAAGTGAAGGGGATTAACAAGGAAAATATAAGACAAGTTCGGGAAAATTTGGGGCGCACCAAAAAAAAAAAATTGGGGCTTTTTTGTAAAAGATCCGGGGTACAAAAAAAATTTTAATCCCGGGCCTAAAGTTTAGCAAAATTTTCTCCCTTTTAACTGAAAAAATTTGAGAGACCCCCCCAATTTTGGAATATTCCTACATTTCCAAGGTAATAGTGTTTTTTTAAAAGACAACAAAATGTCCGGGTTTTTAAAATTTTACCAAAGTAAAGTTTTTTGCAGCAGGGGCGTTTTTTTCCAAATGCCAAGACTCAAATCTCAAACCCGGGGGCCCATAAAAAAAATTTTTTAAAACACAAATACTTTTGTAATAAATTTGGGGTTTTTTAAATTTTCATCCCTTTTTTTAGCGGGGAAGATATTTCCCCCAAAAAAATTTTTTTTTATTTTTTCAATTACGTAAAAACCCCCCTTTTTTCCCGGGAAAAGGGGGTACATTTTCCTTAACGAATTTTAAAACTATGATGCACCCCTTAAAAAATTCCCCCCAGATTTTAAAACCCCCCAAGGGTTTTAAAACTAAAATTTTTTAGGTAAACGGAAAAATACACGTCGTTTTACCCCCTATTTTTGGCTAGTCAATACCCAAAAAGGGGGGGGGTGGGGGAGAGAACGGAGGAATTTTAAAAAAATTTTGGACACAAATTTAGGTGGAATGAATAGGAAAAAAAAAACCAGAAAAACTCCTCCAGCCGAATCAAACCCAGGTTTCTCCTCACCAGAAAAACCCCAACCCAAAAAAAGGTTCCCCCTTTTAGGTGTTCCCCTAAAAAAAAGATTATTTCATTTTAAAAATTTTTTACAAAAAATTTTATTCCCAAAAATTTTTTTTTTTAAAAAGGGTTTTTAAAAAAGCTTTTAAAAAAATTTTCCTTTTCCCTTTTCAATACTGTCGGTTAGGTTTTTTTTGCCGGCGTTTCGTCACCTTTTTGTTTTTTAAAAGGGGGGTTTTTTCTTGGGGTGGTTTTTTTTTGGGTTTTGGGGGAAAACAAAAAAAACCCCTTTTTTTGTAAAAAGAAAAATTTTTCACTCGCATGATTTTCAACTGGTTTTTTAAAAATTTTTAAAAAAACGTACAACAAAAACAATATTCTGTACCAAAAACCAGTCACTAAAATTAGCGTACCCCCCTTCCACAAACTCACTGGACTAGTGGGAAAAAATATTTTCCCCCGCAACTCATCTTAACACCCATCAGGGGGGGGAAATAAGAAAAAAATTTTTTTTAAAAAAGATATTACACGCATGGGAGTTTAGAGGTAAACACAAAAAAAAATTTAAAAAACCCCTTCCCCCCAATCGGTCATTTTTCGAACCCCCACTAACAAAAAAACCCAAAAACTGATGATTAATAAAACCAAATTTTTTAAAACCCCCCTTTTCGCCCCCCAAAGATGGGTTTTTTTCCCCCAAAAAAAGGGGGACTTACAATATCATAAGCAATTTAAAATTTTTTTTTAAAATTTTTAAATTTTACAAAAACATTTATTTAAAGAGTGGTTCTAAACCAACAGGAAACCCGCTTCTATGGTCAAAGGTCTAAAGGGGGGGTTGTCAAGCTAAAAGGGGGTTAAATGCCACATTTATATTTAAGGGGGCTTTGGGGGCCAACATAGGATTTTTTTATTTATTACATTAAACATTTTAAATGTTTTACTTTTTTAAACCCCAAACCCCTTTTCCTTTCCCCCCTCTGACAAGACCTCTTTTAAATGTGGAATGCCGGGGCCCCCACCTGGTTGGGGAAATTTCCCCGGGGGAAACTGTAGGCCCCCCCATTTCATCTAAAAAAATAAACCCCCACCACTACACATTAGCGTAATTGCGTATAACCCAAACGGAAAAAAAACGCGGGCTAATAAAAATAATAAAATAATAATAATAATAAAAAAAAAATTTAAAAAAACAAAAAATTTTTTTTTTCCCCTTTTAAACCCCTTTTTATTTTTAAAAAGTACCCCTGATTTCTATAAAAAATATTTTTTTTAAAAGGGACGAAAAAGGGCCCAAAAATTTTAAAAAAAAAAAATTTTAGGGGCCATTTTTAAAAAAAAAAAAAAAAAGCTAAAAAAAAAATTTTAAAAAATTTAAAGAAAAAAAAGAAAAAAAAAAAACTTATTTTTAAAATTTTAATTTTTTTTAAATTTTTAAAAAAAAAAGGGGGAAAAAATAAAATTTTAATCCCAATTTACTTTTTTTTGGAACCCCGGTATTGCTACAAAAATTTTCAAATTTGGAGAAATTTTTTTGGGCTTAAAAAAAATTTCCCCAGTTGTTTTTTTAAATTTTTAAAAACCCCTAAGCTATTTTTTAAAAATTTTGGGTTTTTTTCAATTTCAAAAGGGAAAAAACCTGTTTAGAAATGAAAAATAGTTTTTTGCCAAAAAATTTTTTAGAAAATTTTGCAAAATTTTATTTTGATTGTGGGTTTTTTAAACCCCCAAAATTTTCTTGGAGAAAAAACCCCTGGTGGGGGCCCCGGGCTAAACTTTTTCCCCGGGGGGTCTGAAAAAGGAAACCCGGGGCCGTATTAATGACACCCCTGGTTTTTAAGGTGTTCTCTCCCCAAAAGGGTTTGGAAAAATTTGATTTCAAAACCCGGTCTATTTACTGAGGAAAAATTCCCCTTCCCCCTTTTTTTAAAATCTACCTCCCAGGGGGGAATTAGGTTTTTTTTTCTTAAAATTAAACCCTTTTTTAAGTCCATCCCGCATTTTAAAACCTTTTGGGGGGAAAAAGCTTTTTTTTTTTTTTTCAATTTGGTTTTGATATTTAAAATTTTTAAAAACGTTTTTATAATAAGAAAAAAGGAAACCCTTACATAAATTTTGTTTTTGTTTGGTTTTTTTTTTAAAAAAGTTTTTTTATACCTTTTAAAAAGGGTTTAAAAGCCTATGCCTACTATTATTTTTCATTTTTTTATTTAAGGTTTTTTAACGAAAAACCTTTCTGAACCAACCCCTAAAGATAAATCACCAGCAAAGTTTTTTTATGAGCATAAAGAAAAATCCCCCCCAAATTTTTTGCCGAAAAGGGGTTTATTTCAAACCCCCTTTCCAAAATGGTTATTTTTTTACCTTCAACGCTAAAAATTTTTGGGGAAAAAACCGACGCCAGGGGCCCAAACTTCCCCCTTTGGGGGAAAGGAAGTTGTGTTTAACGCATTTTTATCACTAAAGAAAAATCCCCGGGGCCATTTTTTGGGGGTTTTATGTACAAAAAACTACCCAAATGTGGGGGGGTTTTTGGGGAAAGGGGAAAAATTTGGGGAAAAATGTGTAATACACACCCCCCAAAATAGGGGGAAAAGGGGGAAAACCTTTTAGACAAAACTACCCCCACTTAAAATCCGGGGGGGATGAGAGCCCCAAATTTTCCCCCCATCTCCGTTATTTTTCATGCGAGAGTGGGGGCCTTAGACAAAAAAAACCCAAAACCAAAAAAACGGGCTCACCCCCTTAGCCCTTTTTCTTTTTAAACACAGAGAAAAATATAAAATAAATTTACCAAAAGTTTTTTTCCCCCTCATTGATTACATAAATAAAAAAAGGGGGCCCCAACAAATTTTTAAAAAATTTTTTAAAAATTTCCACCCTCCACTTCCTACAATCGTAAAACTACCCTTTTTGGGCTGTACTTTTTTTAATTTTTAGTTACCGGGGGGGTTAAAAGGAAAAATTTCAGTAAATTTAAAAAAAATTTTTTAACCAAATATTCGTGGGGGTGAGTGGGAGACCATTTATGAAAAAATCCCACTCTGAAAACCCCCAAAGGGGGGGCAAAAAACCCCCAACCCCTTAAATTTTTAAAAAAACAACACAGATTAGATGAGCCAAAAACCCCTTTTTTTTAAATACCTTTTTAAAAAACGATGGGGAAAAATTTAAAAATTTTTAAAAAGGGGAAAATTAAAACCCAAAAAAAATTTTTAAAAATTTTTTTTAAAAAATAAAAAAAAAAAATAGCATGGCTTTTTTTTAAAATTTAGAAAAAGAATTAATTATATGTTGTAAAAGGGATTTAAAAATTTTTTTAAAAATTTTAGCAAAAGCATACATGGCTGGTTATTTTTAAAATTTAAAAAAAAAAATTTTTAATTATTTTTTTGTTAGATTGTTTTAGATAACATTTTTCATGTAAATTTTTTAAAAATTCTTTTGAAAAATCATACCATTCGATATAAAAAAAAAACCCCTTTAAAAAAAACCCAATTTTTTTGGGGTTGAAAAAACATTTTGGAAACATAAAAATCATTTTTACCAAAAAAAAAATAATCACAGTTTTTTTAAAAAATTTTTTTAAAAAATTGTCTTCCAATCTTTAAAAAAAATAATATATAACCTTTTTTTAAAGTAATTTTTTCCTGGAAAGAAAAACCGTTGTTTTAATTTTCCCCCTTTTGGAATCCCCCAAAAAAAAAAGAAAAATTTTGGGAGCCGTTTTTTCTTTCGATGAAAAAATTTTGGCTTTTATTTTGTTTGGATAAAAAAGAAACCCCCAATTAAGATAAGAAGCTTACTAAAAGACTAAACAAAAAAACCACATGTGCCAAAACATTTATAAACATATCTTTTTTTTTGGCCCCTTTTTGGGGCTAAAGCACTAGTTTTCGTGTGAGTAAAGACTGCCGAAGACGGGGAGATATATGTTCAAACTCCCGGGGTTTTGGTGAACTAAAGGGGTTTTTTCCAAATGGTTTTCCCCCTCTTCCCCCAAAATAAAAGGGCCCCCGGTCCATTTTCTCAAAATTTAAAATTTTTTCCCAATTCTAAACCCATTACAAAAAATTTTGTATTTAAAGGGGAAAAAACCCCCAAAAGGTTATAAAATTTTTGATAAAATAAATTTTAAAATATAAAAAACATGTGGGGCAGGGGGCCCAAAAAATCCCCAAAAATACAGACCCTTTTTTTTTTCCCCCCTCCATTACTTTTTTTCCCGCCTAGGCCCGAGTTTTTTTTTTTAATTCAACCCCAAAAATTTTTTTCCCCCCCCACCGGCTTCCCAAAGGGCCCGTTATATTTTTTTATTTTTTTTTTTATCCCCCTTTCCCCTTTAAAAAATGGGGAAAAAGGGGGACAAAATCCAGTCCCCAATGCCCAAAAATTTTCAATTTAAAAGGGGGGAAACCCATATTTTCTTTAAAAGATAAAATTTTTTTGGGGCTTT
Source organism: Timema cristinae (assembly GCA_039000515.1). Classification (NCBI taxonomy): domain Eukaryota; kingdom Metazoa; phylum Arthropoda; class Insecta; order Phasmatodea; family Timematidae; genus Timema; species Timema cristinae. The sequence goes on from JBCFYV010000624.1 coordinate 19,374, forward strand.
TTTTGGGTACAAAAAAAACCCCGGGGGCCCTTAGCTCAATGGGGATACTCACTCCCAAAAAAAGGGGCTAAGGTGTGGACAGAATTTTTTAATCTATATCATTTTCAAAATTTTTAATTTAAAATTTTTTTTTAAGTATTATGTAACAACGAATGCACCCAGGAAACCCAAATTTTTTTGTTTCCCCAAAAAGACAGAAATATTAATAAAATTAAAAATTTTTTAAAATTTTTTTAGGCCTGGTATTTAATAAATTAAAAAAAAACTTTTCAAAAAATTTTTAAAAATTTCCCCGACTTTAAAGCACATTTTCATGCTCCCTTTTAAAATTTTTAAAAAAATTTTTTAAAACGTCTGCTTTTCAAACAAAAATTTGGGGTAAAAAATTCATGAAAAAAAAACTCCTCCAAAGTTTTTTAAAAATTTAAAATTAAATAAAAAATAAAAACTAAGTAAAATTTTAAGGGGGGCCCCATTTTGGCTTAAAAAAAAAAAACTTCCTACGACAGGGAGAACGGGGGGTTTTGAATCCCGTTGGGTGTACTGAAATATTTTTCCCCAAAAAATTTTTCACTCTTCCCCCCAATAACGGGGTACCCCTTTTCCCCAAATTTTTTAAATTTCATCATCCCTAATTTTAAATTTAAAAAAATTTTTCATATGCGTTTTTGCCCAAACAGATACCAAGAAGCATGGCCAAAAAAAAAAAATCAAAAAATTGGGGTCTACAAAATATAAAAACTATTTTTTTGCTCAACATAAGAAAAAAAGGGATTGGAGAAAAAAGGAAAAATTGAAATTTTAAATATTTAAAAATTGATGGTTTTTTACGGGGAAAAAGTGCCCCCAAAAAAAAAATGTGGGTTTTAAAAATCGGGGCATAAAAAAAGGGGTTTTGGTGTCGGCAAAAGCCGAAACGGTTTAAGGGGTTTTTGGGGAAAAATTTTTTTATCAGAAGATTAAAAAATAAATGCCAAAAATTTAAAAAAGGGGAAAATTTTTAAAAGGGTGGTTTTGGGAAAAAATCCCAAAATTTGTTTAAAAACCCCTTTTCCCCCAAATTTTTTTTAAAATGTATTTTGGGAAAAAAAATTTTGGAAAATTTGAAAACTTTTTTAAGTGGTCATTTTTTCCCAAAAAAAATTTGGGGTTTTTAAAGGAAGAGTAAAAAGGGGGGTTTTTTTCCCAAAATTTTGGGATTTTTAGGGGATTTTTCAAAAAATTTTTTTCCCATTTTTTTCCCCACACACAAAAAAATTTTCACTTGGGCCCCAAGATTTTAAAACCCATTTTTTCCCCTTTCCCAAAAAATTTTAAAAAATTTTCCCCCTTCCCCGTAAAAAAATATTAAAAGTATCCGTAAAAAAAAGCTTCAAATCACCCCCTTATGTTCAATATAGAAAAAAATTTTTTTTTTTCTTTTTTAAAAAAAAAAAATCTTCCATCCCTGTATAGCCCCCTCCCCTCTTTTTATCCTCCTTTTTTTTTTAATCTAAAATTCCCCCTTTTTTCCCCCACCCCTCCCCCTCTTCCCCTTCACCAACCCCACTATTCCCTTCAAAAAATTTTTTTTTTTCCCCGACTATTTAATATACTATCGATATTTTTATGGGGGGAAAAAAAAAATTTTTTAAAAAAAAATATACCTATATTACTCGCTAAAAAAAGAAAATTTTTAAATTTGGGGGAAAAAAAATTTTTTAAAAAGGGGCCCCTTTTTTTTTGGGGGTTTATCTATTAAAAAAACAAAAAAAAACAAAAAAACAAAAAACTTTTTTTCCTCTTTATAATATTATATAAAAAGGGGCAAACTCCCCAAAAATTTTTAAAAATTTTTTGGTATAAGTTTGGGGGTTTTGTTTTTCATTTTAAAAACCCCCTTTTTTGGGGCAGAGGTAAAAATTCCTAAAACCCCAAAATCCAAAAAAGGGGGCCCGGGGTTTGACCCCCCATCCCACCCTTCCTGATTCTCTGTGAATCAGGGGGGCGGGAAAAAAAGGGGAAAAACCCCCTCCAAAAACAAAAAAAGGGGAGAGCTATTTGAATAAAAAATTTAAGGGTTTTCCCGGGGTAGAAAACTAAAAAAAATTTGGGGCCGGGGGCCCCTTTAATTTTTCTGCCCAAAAAAAATCCCTCTAACCAAATTTTTTTGGGGAACATCTTCGCCAAAAAAAAGGTGACAACTCGGCCCCAAGGTACTTTTTGACAAAAATTTTTGGGGAAAATCCCCCTTTTAAAGTAAATAAAGGGGGCATATTCACTAAACTACATTATCCGGGCCCTTAAAAATTCAAAAGTGTAGCTAAAATGCTACAGCCCAAGTGGGTAGTAAGTCTTTGGGGGGAAAAAGGGTTTTTTAAAAAAATGTCTCGTTAATAAATTTAAAAAAATTAAAAAAATTTTTTAAAAATTTGGGAAAAAAAGGTTTTTTGTATTCTTTGTTTTAAAACCCCGAAAGGGGGGAAAATTTTAATATAAAATTTAAAAAACCCTTTAAATTTTTCCCCCCCCCTATTTTTTAAATTTTTTAAAAAAGAAAAACCCTTTTTTTTAAAAAATTCTTTTTTTTTAATTTTTAAAAAAAAAAAAAAAACCTTACCACGATTTGACGCCTGGTTTTAGATTTTAATTTCCCACCAAAAAAGATGCCAATTTTTCCCTTGGGATACGGGGGTTAAGAAAAATTTTGGGGGAAAAAAATAATTTTTTTTTCCCGAAAAAAAAAAACAAAACTTATGATTCTGGGCACATTTTCTAAGGAAAAAATATATTTCTTTTTTTTACATTTTAAAAAATTTCTTATTTAAAAAAAAATCAAAATTTAAAAATTTTTTTCTCAAAATTTTTCAAAAAATTTTTTATCATCTTTTTTTTTTTTAGAACAATTTTTTTCCCCAAGGGGTTTTAAAAAAATTTCCCCACAACATTTTAAAAAAAATCCCTTTTTAAAAATTTTAGATAAAATAAAAAAATGATTGCAAAAGTCACAAAAACCCAAAAAAATGTTTGATATAAGAACACTTTTTTAGAGACAAAATTTCCCCTTTAAATTTTTTTAAATTTTTTTTAAAAAAAAATTTTTTCTAAAATTTTAAAAAAAAAACTAAAATTTTTTTTTGTGTTTTTTCCCTTTTTAAAAAGCAACCCCCAATAATTTAAATCATAATCAAAATTTTTTAAACCCATCAAAATTTTCCCCCCAAAAACCATTTGATTGTACCAATTATATATAAATATATAAAAATATTTTATAATAAATATCCCGTACGCCGTGACTATTCCCCTTTCCCCCTTTTTTCCCGGGCCCCCTTTCTGTTTGGGCCGGGCTCCCCAAAAAAATCAAAAAACTGGGAATTTTCTCCATTAAATTTTTTTTCCACAAATCGAGTATATACCCACTGTTTATTTTAATATTTTACATACTTTTTCCCCAAACCGGGGAAAAACCTTAAAAAAAAAGGGGCCCTTTTTTCCCCCCAAACAAAGCACAGGAAAATTTCAAAAATTTTAGAAAACATTCAATTTAAAAAATTTCGTAAGGGGGAAAATAAAATAATAAAAGCCAAGACTTAGATGTTTTCGTTAATAATTTAAAAAGGGGAAAGAGCTTCCAAAAAAAATGTAAAAAAAAAATTTAATACTGAAAAAAAATAAAAAATCTTTTAAAAAAATTTAACCCCCCTTTAAAATTTTTTTTATACTAAATTTTTTCTGTTTTTTTTTTTTAACCCCAATTTGATTTTTTAAAAAAATTTAAAAACCCCCTTTAATATTTTTAACAAGGGATCAAATTGGCAAACTAACACACATGACATAATACAAAATTTAAATTTTTTAAAAAAAAAAAAAAATTTTTTTAAAGAAATTTTAAAAAAAAAAACCTTTTAAAAAAAAATTTAAATTAAAACAAATCTGTTAAAAATTTTTGGTTTTATTGCTTTGTTTTTTTTAAAAATTTTTCAGTATTCAAATAAATTTTCTTTAAAATTTTTTTAAACCCCTTTTTTTTTAATTTTTTTTATAGAAAGGGGTTTTAAAAATTTAAACGCTCCAGTACATAGAGATGAATTTTTTTTCGGCGCATAAAATTTTTTTTAAAATTGGGAAAATGTCGCATAAAAATTTTTATTCTTAAAAAAAATAAAAAATAAAATGACTAAAAAAAAAAATTTTTCAAGATGCTAAATTTTTAATTTTGGGAGTACAGTGGGGCCCATATTCAAGGGGTCAAAAAATTTTAATTTAAAAAAGTTCCCCCCATGTACATATTATTCAATCTATCTTTTTCTTTAAAAAAATTTTAAAAAAGGTTTTTTAAAATTTTTTAAAGTTTTTTTTTTTTAAAAATTTTCCCTTTTTATTTAAAAGTGAATTCACTTTTAAAAACTTTTTTTGAAAACAAAAAAAAATCTTAAGAAAAATTTTAAAAATATACATGAAACCCCTTTTAAAATAAAAAAATTTAAATTCACCCAATTTTGGGGGTTGCTGCAAGAAAATGATTCCCCTCAAGATCCGGCTTATGGGGTTTTTTATATCCAGACAGCCGACCCCCCAAAATTTAAAAGGGGTGGATAGTCCGACCCCCAAATATTTTTTAAGGGGTTTATATGTAAAAAATTGTTTTATATTAATATGTTCATAGAAAAAAAATTTAAAAATTTTTTAGTTTTATAAAGGGTTTTTTAAAAAAATAGATATATAATAATTTTTAAAAAATTTTATAATATTATAAAAAAATATAAAAAAAAAAAATAATATATATTTTTTATATTATAAAAAATAAAAAGTCGCCCTTTGTGATGGTTTTTTGGGGTAAAGTCCCTTTCCTCAAAACCCGGGGCTCATGAGTTCAATCCCCAAACCGGGGGTTAAAAGGGGGTTTTCCCCCCATGAAAAAAAACCTTTTTAAAACAATTTTCCCCCCGGGGAGGAAGTAAAGCCTTTGGGTTTTCCCATTTTTTATTTTTGTTATAAAAAAAAACCCCCGGAAAAAGGATGTAAAGAAAAATTTTTTTTTAAAAAAAAATTTTTTTTAAAATGGGGTTTTTTTCATGCATTTTATAGAATTTTTAAAGGGGAAAGAGAACCCCCCAAAAAAATTTTTTTAACTCTCTAAACTTTGGGGGTATTTACCAATGGTGAAGGCAGAAAAAATTTTCCCCCAAAAAGTTTTGTGAATGCCCAACTTGGGGTAATCAGGGGTCCCGATAGATGGGTCACATCCCCCAAAAACCTTTTTGGATTGTTTAATCAATAAAACGAGAAGATTTAAAAATTTTAAAAAAAAACATATAACTTTTATGAAAATTTCTAAATGTACCTAAATTTTTAAAAAAAAAATTTTTGGGGTTTTAACCCCGTGTGCTAAGGGGTTTTTTAAAATATTTTTTTAAATTAAATATGGTTTAAAAACCCCCTTCTGTGGCAGCAAAGTTTCAAACCCCGCAAAATTTTTCAGTGGGGCAAACCCCGCCGAAGGGGAATAAAGGGTTTAAATCTCGTCGGTGTACTGAAAAAGGGGTTTTTTTTTTAAAAAAAAGGTTTTTTCCCCACTCTCCCCCACCTAATGTATTACATTTAAAAATTTTTTTAACCTTACTTTTTCCCCCTTTAAAACATTAGCGAAATTTTTGACACAAGCATAAAATCCCAAACGTGTTTAAGACCTGTGCTAAAAAATTTTTTTTTTTTAAAAATTTAAACTGAAAGGGAAAAAAAAAGTAAAAATTTGTAATGGGGGCGCAAAAAAAAAAATTGAAAAAAAAAAATTTTTTTCCTTTTTATTTTAAAATTTAGTAAAAAAGAGCCTAAGTAATACAACCTCTCTTTAAGTCCTCTTTAAACCCCCAAATCACCGCAAATGCACTTCCCCGGGGGAAAAACCCCTCAATTAACAATTATTAACTATTTTTTTTTGGGGGAAAAATAAGCTACATCAAAAAAATTATTTTGGAAATTTAAAATTTTTTAAAAAAAGTTTTTGATGTTTTTCGTCCCCATTAATGTGCACAAATTTTTTAAAATTACTTTTTTTCCTAGAAAAAAAATTTGTGAATTACGTCAAAACAAAGAAAAATTTTTTGGGGGTTTGGGGTTTTTTTATTTTAAAAAAGTTAATTACTACCCCGGGAAAATTTTTAAAAAGGGGTTTTGGGATTAATATTTTTTTTTCAAAAAAAGGGAAACCCTGTTAGATACATAATTAATTTTTTAAAAATTTTACAACATCCTGCAGCATAATAAGAGAATATTTTTTTAATGGCTTAAAAAAATTTTGGGGGAATTTTAAAAAATTTTTCCAAAAAATTTTTTTTCCGAAAAGTTTTTAAATTTAAAATTTTATTGAATTTTTTTTCCCCAATTTTAAAAGAATCATTTTTTTTCTACGCATCGGTAAAATTTTTAAAAGGTTCTTTGGGGTTAAAAGAACTCTTCAAAAAAAAGGGGCCTATTTTTTTTAAAAGGGGGTTTTTATAAAAACCCAAAAAAATTTACTTTTAATTAAAACTTTTTTCGGGAAATTTTTTTTAAAATTTGGGAAAAAAAAAAATTTTTTTTTTATTTTAAAAATTTTTATAAAATTTAAAAAAAAAATTTTTTAATGATAAAATTAGCTACAAAAAAAAATTTTATAAAAAAAAAAATATTTTATAAATTTTGATTAAAAATTTTTTGATTTTGTTAAAAAAATTTTTCTAAAAAAACCCAAAAAATTTAAAAAATTTTTGATTCCTGGTTTTTAGCGTAATCTTTTATCTAATGTTCGGGTTTTAAAACGATGATAAGAAAGGACTCTTAAAAGGTTTATAAAGAATTAAATTAAAAAATACATAAAATTAAAAATTTTTTATATATTATATATTAAAAATTTTTTACAAAAAAAATAATATATTTTTATGTAAAATTTATAAAATATATAAAAATTATAAAAAAAAATTTTTTTATCATAAAAAATTTGCTGTTTGCCCCCGTTTTGTACAGGGTAAATTGTTTTTAAAACTGTACAAACTAGGAATTTCAAAAAACCCGGGCCCCCCCAACTTTTAAAAAAACCCCCTTGTACAATTTTTTAATTAAATCACTAGGGGAAACCCCCAAAACTTTTGGGGTTGACATCAATAAATCAAAAAAAAAATTTAAAATTTTTTAAAAAAAAATTTAAAAAACCCCCAAAAAATTGGGGACAAAAAAAAAAAGAAATTTTTTTCTTTTCAAAAATTTAAATTTTTTTTTTAAAAAAATTTAAAATTTTTGAGACCCACCCCCCCAAAATTCTTCTTAAATATTTTTTCCGATCTCAAATGTTAAATTTCACCCCCTTTTCAATTTTAAAAAGTTTTTTTGGGTAATTTTTTTTTTCCCAAATTTTCAAATTTTAAAAATTTTTTTAAAATACTAAAAAAAGGGAGAATTTTGAATAGCTTAGGATAAATTTTCCCCGGCTACCTTAACCTTTTCTAGTTCTAAAAAGGTTACTTTTTTTTTAAAGGGGTTAAAAAAACCCCCTTTTTACTATTTCTTGAAAAAATTTTTTCCTTTTTTAAAACCCCACCCAAAATATTTATTCTAGCCCCGGGGATATAAATTTTATTAGGCTATATGCTTAAGTGCAAAATTTAAAAGCTAGGGTAAGGGTGTTTAAAGGGTTTAAAAAAATATGGGAAAATCCCCCAAAATTTCTTTTTAAAATTTTGGGGGCTATTTGGGAAAAAACCCCTCCCCAGATACTCAAACAAGTATTGAACCACGATATCACAATCATCAGCACCCCGGGGATATTGGGGAAAAGCGCCTTAAACCAAAGGGCCACCGAAGAATGTCTGAAAATAGTTGAAAACCCCCTTTTAAATTCTTTGATTTTTTTTTTGTTTTAAAAATTTTTTTAAATTCCCCCTTAAATCAGACATTATTCGGGTTTCCCGGTAAGGGTATATTCACTTTTCCCCCACTATTCTACAAAATTCTATTCCATTAAAAAAAAAATTTTTAACCCCTCAAAATTTTTTTAAATCAAAATTTTTTAAATTTTTAAATTTTTACTAAAATTTTTTAAAAATTGTTGATCATTTTCTGGGTGGTTCACTTAACTTCTTTTAAAAATAAAAAAAATTTTTTCCAAAAAATAAAAAAAAGGGGTTTTTTTTCTATCAGTTTTTAAATTCCCCCCCTCCTTCAACCAAATCTTTTTTTTAAAATTTTAAAAAAACATACCCCTTTTCTAAGCTATCCCCGGGGGTTTCTATTTTTAAAATATCGGGAAAAATTTTTTTTATAAGTTTTTTTTAAAAATTTTTTTTCATTTATCATTCAAAAAATTTCCCCAAAAACCCCCCCCTTTCCCCTTTTTAATTTCAAATTTAAAAGTTTTGCTTTTGGGTGGTTTTATTTTAAAACCTTTTTTTTATGATTTTCATTATTACCACATTTAAAAAAAAAATTAAAAACCCAAAACCAAAAAATTTTTAAAAATTTAAAGGGGTCCTAAAAATTTTAAACTAAGTTAAGAAGAAAAAACCAAAAAACGGAAGCCATTATTTAAGCTTTTTTTTTTTGGGGGGGCCCCCTCTAATATCAATTTTTTTGAAAATTTAAAGAATAACACCTTGGGCACCCCCAATCCCAAAAACCCCCGGGAAATTTTCCCCTTTAAAAAAAGTCAAAACTCCCAACCACTTATTTTAAAAAAGGAACTGTCCTGGCCCAAAGGGGGTGTTTTTCCCCCAATTTTTTTAAAGGGGGGGGGGTTTTTTGATAAAGGGCGGGGAAAAAATCGGCTAAAAAAATGCGCGATTTTTTTTAAAATCCGGGGGTTTTTTCCCCCTAAGCGCCAAAAACCCCTTTCCCCCCCCGGGGGGGTTTGGGTTTAAAAGCTACCAAAAAACCTTAAAAAAATAAAATGAAGAATAACCCTTTTTGGGGGGGGGTGATTCCTGGATAGCTCAGTGGTTTTAAAACTTTTGGCCCCCCTAAGCCAAAAAAAATTTCCCGGGGGGTATTCCCGTAAAACCCCCTGTAAATTTTTTTTTTTTCAGAAAAAATTAAATTTTAAGGTTTTTTTTTCCCCTGTTCCCCGGGTTTTTTGGGGGTGACAGAAGGGAGTGCGAGTAATTTTTTCTGGGTTTTTTTTTAAAAATTTAAAATTTTTTTGGGCCCCAAAAAAAAACAAAAACCTTTTTTTTTAGCAGTAACATAAGGATTTGTTTTCTGCACATGCCATTTATAAACGATCTTGAAAATTTTTCCCAAGGTGTCCTGAATTTTGTAAAAACTTTTTCTCTTTATTAAAAAGTTTCGACAAAAATTTTTAGGACGCATTTGGGGGGTTAAAAATTTAAGATCCGTTGAAATTAGCATGTAGCAGAAACTAAACTCTAGTTTCTATTTTGAGAACATTTGATTTATTTTGAGCAAAAAATTTTTAATTCTAAAAAAAAATAAAAAAAAACTATCTCCCCTTTTAACCCACCTAAAATTTTAAAAGGGGGCCCCGGGAAAAGGATTATGGGGAAAATTTCCCTATTTAAAACGAAGGCAAATAAAATATTTTTGGTTATCCAGTTTTCGGGGCTGCCCCCAATTTTTTGGAAAAAACCTTTTTAAAATTTTCCCCAAGAGGCTAAAAAAGGGGAAAATATCCCACGTTTACGAGGCCCCAAAAGGGAAAACAGAAAAAAAAATTATGGGGCCTTTGGGGCCTTACGTGTCCTGTTGCAAAACTCCTTTTCCCCGCCAAAAAAACGGGGTTTTGGAAAAGACAAACATCAAAATCTCTCCTTCTTTTTTTATTTCCTTTTTTTTTGTTTCCCCCTAAGGGGCCCCATTAATAAGGTTTCCCCACCTTTGCCGTGGAGGGTTAAAAATTTCCCCCCAATAAAAAAAAAAAGAGAAAAAACAGCCTTTTTTTTAAAAATTTTCCACGGGGCGGGCTTATCGCAAAAATTTTACACTAAAAGTCAAAGAAAAAGGTTGGGGATATTTAGATCAATTGTAACCTCATTTTGGGGTTGAGAAAAAAGTACTAACTTTTAAAAAAATACATCCTAGAAAAACCGTCCCAGAATCAGATCCTAAACCTCCATCAACCCCCCAAAACCCCAAAAAAACTAGACTAACGCCCCTTTTTTCCCCTTTCCCCCTCCAAATTTGGATGGGGGGTTTTTTTTCCAGTTAGTTATTAATACCTTAATTTGGGGGCGCTTTGGGGGGCCCGCATGGTTTAAAAGGGCCCCCTTCTCCAATAACAAAAAAAATTTACGGGGGGATTTGAGGGGTCGACCCATTTAAAAGGGGGACTAGAGGGGGTTTTTCCCCCCAAAGGTTTTTTACTTTTCTCTCTCTCTCTCTATCTCCCCCCCCACAAGTGGGAGGTAAAAATTCCTCTAAAAAATTTTTCCCCCTAATTCCTTTAAAACGTCAAGTAATTATTTTAAAAAAGGGGTAAAAATGATTAGGAAAAGGGGGGATGCGGTGCTAAAAAAAAGTTAACTTTTGAAAATTTTTTGAAATTTTTTTCCTTTTTTTTAAAAATATCTTTAATTTGGGCCCCTTATTAGACCCCCGGCTTTTTCTCGACTCTTTTATAAATCTTTTTTAAACCCCCCCCCTTATAAAACTTTAGGGGTTTTCCCCCTTACTTTTTAATGTAAGGGGGTTTTTCCCCCCAAAAATTTTTCGATTTCAATTTTTTAAAAAATCTCCTTAAGACACACTTCCCTAACTCTTGCCACCTTACTTTAAAAAAAGTTGTGAATTCCCGGAATTATTAAAAAAGGAATGTTATTTTGGGTTTTTTTTAAAAAAATATTTTTCCAGATTCATAAAAAAGGGGGAAAAAACCCCCAAAGAAAAACCCCAAAAAAATCATAAACTAAGCCCCCAAATTTTTTCCCCCCCCAAAAAAGGAAAAAATTTTAAAATTTTTTCCCTTTAAATTTTCCCTTTTTAAAAAACATAATAAAATTTTCCTTAGAAACTTTCATAAAAAACCCTTTTTGGTGACTAAAGTAAAAATTTAAACCCCCCCGGATTTAAATTTTACCCCCCAAAAAATCTCAAAAAAAAATAAAATTCCCCCATTAAATTATTGGCAAATATAAAAGTTATTGTATGGAAAAAATTCCCCCTGAATTCCTAAGGAGGGTTTGTGTTTTATTTTTTTTAAAACAACTTTTTTTTATTTTTTTGTTTGAAGGGTTTTTAAAAGCACTTTCTGAAGATACGCCTAGTTTAAAAAAATTAAAAAAATTTTTTTGATGGACTTTTTGATTTTTTCCCCCCGGGGGAAAAGGGGGTTTTTAAAAAACTTTTGGGTCAAATTTTTTTTTGCCCCAATCGTCATGTTGACTGACGGCTTTTTTTTTTCCCCTTTCAAAGTAAGTTTTTTTCTTTTATTGCCGCAAGAAAAAAATTTTTTTTAAAGCCGGGGGGGGTTTGAAACCCATAATATTTGGAAAAAGGAGTCAAGCAAAAACACCCCCACACCCAAAAAAGGCCAACGATAATTTATTTTATCTGGCCAAATGGGCCCCGGGGGTTCCCCCTGTATATATTTAAAAAATTTTTGGGCGTTCACTATAAAATTTTAACCACTTTTTTGGCCTAAAGGTAAAAGGGGGCCCCCCTTTTTTTGGGGTCACGGTCTGCTGATGAGGGGGAGGGGGTGGGGTTTTAAAACCCCCCCCAAAAAAGGTCTAAATTAGGGGGACTTTTCCTAAAAAATGTCACGCTCCTTCCAAGGGGAAAAATTTTTTGGGGGAAAAAAACCCCCAAAATTCTTTTTTCCGTCCTCCTGCTTAAAACCCTTAAAATAAATTTCATGTAAAGCATTATAAAAATTAAAAAGGGGGGGGAAAACGCGGCAATAAAAATTTTAAATTTTTTTTTTGATTGTTTCCTGAAAAAAATAAGGTAAAAATGCTGTGGGATCAAAAAGGGCGTCCCTTTTTTTAAAATCAAAAACCCTCAAAAATGCCTCGGTGAAGTTTTTTTTTTTTTTTTTGACACAATACCGAGAGGGACATTTTTTATCCCCCGGGAAAAATGGTCACCTTATGTGGGGGGGGTTTAGCCGCCCTGGTGGGGGAGACCTGTGCCCCCCGGGGGGACCATAGGGGGGTTCCCCCTTTCCCTTGGTACCCTTTAAAATTAAAAAAAAGTGATCATTTAAAAAAAGGTTTTGGGAAAAAAGGGTTTTTTTTTAACCTAACCTAAGCCCAATTTAAAACCCAAAAACCTTTTGGGGAAAACCCTTTGGGTTTTTAAATTTTCCCCTTTTAAAAAAAAGAAAACCTAAAGGGGGCCCCCCAAAGGGGGAAATTAAAAAAAAGGGACCCCCTAAAACTTGTACCAGGTGCAAATAAAAAACCCTTTTTAAAACCCCGGGGGGGTTTTAAATGTTCTGATCACCCTTCTGACCAAAAGAGTTAAAATTTTGATAAAAAAATATATCACACTCTAGAAAATTTTTATTAATGTTTTTCGAAAAAAGTTAGCTTTTTAAAAACAATAAAAAAAATACAAAGAACCAATTCTTTTAAGAGAAAAATAAATAAAAATTTTTTTTTATTTTTTTGGGGGAAAAAGTCGAAAAAAGAAAGGGGAAAACAAAAAAAAGGGTCGTTTTTTCCCCTCGGGGAAATTTTTGTTTTTTTCCCCATTAAACTTGAAAAACTTTTTGTTGAAAAAGGGGGGGTTTTCAGGGGGGCAAAGGGGGGCCTATAAAATGGGGTTTCCAATTACTTTGGGAAAAAAATCCCTTGCGATCGGGGATCGAAAAATTTTGGGGGAAGGGGCCGACGCAAAAAATCAAAAAACATTAGCAACAGGTATTTTTGGGGGGTTTTAAAAGGGGGAAGGGTTTTCCCAAAAATTTTGGGGGTGTGGGTCCCGGGGGTTAAAATTTCCCCGGGGCCCCGCACAATTTATTTTTAAATTTCCCAAAAACCCCTTTTTTTTATCTTTTTACAAAAACGTGTTTTTAAACCCCCAAATTTTTAAAAATTTTAAAAAGACCCGGCCTCCAAAACCCTGGTTCGGATTTCCATTTTTAAATGTAGGTCCCCCCATTTAAAATTTCCAAAATCCCCCTTTCCCCTTACACTTTTGGGGTAAGTCAAAAAAACCCCAAAAAGGGTATAAACGCGGTGTTTTAAAAATGGGAAAAAATTGGGAATTTTTTTTTAAATTTCGGAAACCGTTTCACACAATGGGGCATTTAAATAGCCCGAAACCCGGGCCCCCTTTTTGGGTATTTGGGGGCAGGGGGCCCCTTTGGGCCCAAAAATTTTAAAATTCAGGGTTTTTGATTTTTCAGCTGGTTTTTTTTTTTTTTTCCTGAAAGGGGAAAAACCCCCCCAAGGGGGCCCAGGATTTTTTTTTGCTATTTTTAAATGTTTTTTTTTGGGGTTCCCCCCAAACCCCCAACCCCAAATATAAAACCCAAACCCTAAACCATCTAAAAGGACATGGAAAAACCTTTTAAAAAGGGGTACCAAAATTTGTACTTTTGGGGGGCCCCCCTTGGAAACAGTACAAAAGTACTGGCCTAAAAATTTTCACAAACTAATCTACAAAGGGGGTAATCCAGACTCGCAGTTTTAAATTTTTTCTAGCCCGGTGTCTGAAGGGCCTTAAGGGGATAACTCTCACAATATGCCAATTTTTCCTACTCTCCTTTCACGCAAAGGGGGGGGAAATTACCTCTTAAAACCCTTTTTCTTTTCCAACCTACCCAGTTTTTTTTAAAAAATGCGTATAACATGAACGGAGGAAAAAAGTTGGGGGTAACAAAAATATTTGGGTGAAATTAATCTTCCAGTTTATCCATTCATAATAGAAACCAAAAACCTATTCAAAATTGTTAAAACAAAAAAAAATTTAATTTTTAAAAAAATCAACAAAATTTAAAAAATAATACAAAATAAAAAATTTAAACAAAACAGTGAAACATTAATGATTGTAAAAATGTTAGCATGAATTAAATTTTTTCATTTGCCCGTGAAAAATGGGGGGGGTTTTTCCATAAAAAGTTTTTAAAAATTGGGGTTTTTTTTAAATTTTAAGGGAAACGTCACTTGGCCCCCGAAGTATCGTTGGGGTTTTCAAAAAATTTTTTAAAATTCCGCTATAATAAATCGTTTGGAACCCAATGTAAAAATTTTTTCCATCATTGTTTATTTTAAAAAAATTCCCCCAAAAATTTTAAAAAAAGACCCGCAAATACTTGAAAATTAATATATCAAAATTTTAAAAATATTGGGGAAAAATCCCTTTCCCCTTTTTACTTTTTGATAGCTACTATAAATACTTTGGAAAATATTTTTGGGGTTAAAAAAGGGGTAAAAATAATAAAAATTTTTTAGGTTTAAAATTAAATTAAAGGGCTACATATCAAACATTGGTTTTAAAATGGTTTTGTTCCCCGCCCGGTTAAGGGGGGTCAAAAATGCAGCACCAAAAGCAAAACCTAATGGAAAATAAACAAGGGGGGATAAAAATAAGATGGGGGAGGAAAAAGTAAAAAAAAGGGGAAAAGGGACCATAAAGGCCAAAATAAAAATTTTAATGAGGTGGACTGGATATAACTTTGGGTCAAGATAGAAATAGGGTGTAATGAGGTGGAAATGGATATAACTGGGTCAAAATGGGGAAAGGGTGTAATGAGGTGGGGTGAATATAACTAGCTTAAGATAGGGATAAAGGGGGTAATTTGGTGGAAATGGGGGATAATTGGCTCAAGATGGAGATTGGGGGTAGTGAGCTAGACTGATATAACTAGCTTAAGATAAAAAATAATATGGGAATAAAGGGGGACTTTATAGAATTAGTTTAAAAATATGGATAAAAATGTTTTTGGGTGGAAATGGATGTAAATATTTAAGATATGGGTAATTTTTGGTAGGGGTAATAAGGTGGAAATTTTATATAACTAGTTTAAAATATAGATGGGGTGTAATGGGGGTGAACTGGATATAATTAGTTTAAGAAATGGATAGGCTTTGATGGGTCGGCTGGGTACACCCAGTTTAAGATAGAGATAAGGCGTTAAAGAGGTGGACTGGATATAGCTTGTTTAAGTTTGTAAAGGTTTAATGAGGGGACGGATTAAAAATAGCTTTAAGATAGAAATAGGTGGCAAAACTTTTAAATTGATTAATAAAAATTTCAATTTCCTTTTGCCAAAAATTAGGTATTATGAATTAATGTAGACTAAGCTGTGAACTGAGTAACCAAGGCTCAATCGTTTTTTAATAAAATACAAACAATAAAACAACTCGATTTTTCCTGAGGGGCAACGATGTGTTTTCTGAATTTTTTTTGGAATCCACCTATTACCCCAAAAAAAGTTATATGTTTCATTTCATATTTTGTGTAGACCAAATTTTCCCTAAAATTTAATCTCTCTACCTTCCTAAAGTTCGTGAAAATAATACGAGTTTTAAAAAAATTTTTTAAAAAAAAATAAAAAAATTTTTCACATGATTTTTTTATGTTTCAATTTAGTAAAACAACATTTTAAAAAACAACACTAAAACGAATTTTAAAATTTATTGCTCGGTAATATGATTACGTATAAAAAAAACCCTCTGTTTAGCGGTACCGGAATGACATTGCAAAACTACTTCCTGAAAAAAAACAACCAAATGTAATCACCGAAAACGATTGTCAGGAACATGCCAGAAAATTTTATTATCTCCAATGACAAGGCTATTAAATAACGCATCTCTGGGTCATTTAGTGCATGAGAAAAGATATAGTAGAGGATTTTTTAAAGAAAAACCTTGATCTTTTTGGGTTCATTTTTGGATCGCCCAAATTTTCAAAAAAAGGGGACCCCTCCTAAATATCATAAACATATTATTTTACGGCCAAACGTAACTAGTGCTATTATTTTCTTTTTACTCTAGGCATAAGGAACTCAAAGTTAAAATTGCTCCCGCCTAAAAAAAAACGCTACCTTTTCCCCTATCTTTAGATATTTAATATCCAGTCTACCTCATTACATCCTATCTCTTCGGGTCAATTCTAATGTTATCCTCCTATCTGCGTCTAAGTTTTCCCCAATGATTTTTTCCCTAGGGGTTTTTGACAGATAGCACCCTGAATAAGGTTCCTAGATTTCCCATTTGTGCGGGCATGCCTGCCCAAAACCGTAACCTCGGACTTGATATCATAACAATGTCGGGTGATGATTATTGCACAGGGTATTTTGCTCATCATTATAAATCTAATGAAATAATAATTAATGTAAATTTTTGGGTTTTAAAAAGTGATTAAAATAAATCTTATTTAACCAATTTTATAGAACAAAGAAAAAGCATATTATTCCTCTTCAAGATTTTTTTCCCAATACATTCCGTATCTTTTTACACCCCCGTAATATTCGCATTTTTATACAATTTTGGAGTGTTTTAGGTTTGGGGGGAAGTAAATGGATTGTAAATTATAACCAAACAAGAACAAAAAATCGGCCAATATTTAGCCCCGGGGAAATTCTCCGCACCTACAAATCACTCAAGACGAACCAAAGAATATCCGAGGATTTAAACCCCTATTTTTCAAAAATACGTCTTTATTGATTAAAATTTAAAAAAAACACTGAGCCCAATCATTAATTTTTTTCCCTACTTATTAAGATTTTTGCTCACTATTAAGAGAAATAAATAAAAAAAACACAGGGTTTTTTTAAAAAAAAATTTAAGATAGGTCAAAGATTTTTGTTTTCAATATTTAACCCTAAGAAAAACTAAAGGGTGTAAAAAAAACCATTTAATTTTTATTAACAAAACATAAAAAAAACTCCACCCAATATATAATTTTAAAAATAAAAAACTTGAATCTAATAAGTTAAAAATGAAACCATTCCATTTAAATGAAAAAAAATAAAATTTGAAAAAAAACTTGTTATTAAAGGCTGTTATTCTTTTTTTTCAAATAAAAAAATGCCTAATTAAATTTGGGATATTTTAAAAATTGATCAAAAAATATATTTTGGTATTAAAAACCAAAAAAATCATGTTGATATTAATGAAATTGCAATTAAAGGGGATTGTTATGGGTTTCCCAAAAAATATGCCACAAAAAAAAAAATATATAAAAATTTAACCTGAAATGACATCCATTTTCTGGGGTCCAGGTCAGTTTTTTATTCAATCCATATTATTTACAATACCACTTTTTTGGCCTCTCATAACTTTAAATTTTTCTTAAATCTAACTTAAACTAGTACAGGCCAACATTCAAACCCCGGGCGTTAATTTTATCACTTTGAAAGGGAAAAATTTCCCAATTTACCAATGATTTCCCTTTTCACCCATGCCGGGAATCAAACCCCCGGGAAAAACACGCAAAACCCACTGAGATAAGATTTTTGGGTGTATATTTAAACTTGAATTTTTGGGATTTAAAGATTTTTGGCCAAAGGTTAAATAATAAAAATATAAAGTCCCTTCCCAAATTTTTAATCTTGGGGGAAAGTGCCTTTACCTTTAGCTTCCGATGTTTATGGGTTTAAACCTATTGGGGTTTAACGTATTTTTTTTTGAGAGATAAGAACTTATAGCACAACCTTCTTCGGAGGGGGAAGTAAAGTCATTGGGCCCATGTCGCTTTTGGCGTTTAAAAGGGAAATTAGAAGATATTGAAAATACCTTTACCGGAAAAATTGGGAAGGGCTTTTTTTGCTCTCAAATCAAAGAAATTATGTTGTAACTGATATAAAAATATAGATTCAAAATTTTTCGTTTTTAAAAACAACCAATAAATAAAAAAGATCCCGGTTTGTCTTGGTAAACAATTTTTACTTTAATTTAACTTTTATGAATTTAAAATGGGGGAAATTTTAATTTTTTTTGACAAAAACTTTAAAATCCTCTTCATTGAGAATATTAGAAAATTTTAGGCCCAAAACCCAAATTGGGGTTGAAGTCTATAAAATGCTTGCGTCACTGATATAAACAGTAGCAATAAATAAAAAAAAAAAATTTTAAAAAAACATGTCAAAAAAACTTTAAAGGGCTATTTTATTAAAAAACAAGAAAAAAAAATAAGAAAAATAGTTTAAAAAAAAAATTAAATTTTAAAAAACCAAAAAAAAAAAATAAAAAAGGATAAAAAAATTTCCCCCGGGAAAATTTAAACTAGTTTTATTTGATTACCATAGGTTTGGGATAAGATTTTTTTTAAATTAAAAATTTTTCCTATCAGATACTTTATTTAACTTCGCTCACAAATGTACCAGATTGCTAATAAGAAGAAAAAATTTAAAAATTTTTCAACAAATAAGAAAAAACAATCCTTTTTAAAAAAAAAAGCTAAAGGGATGTGACCTATGGTCAAGGTGTAAGGTGTCAACTCCTGGCTGGGGGTCCGGGTTTCAATCTTCGGTCGCGGCACAGATTTATCTGATTGCCAAACCCCCTTCTTTCACCTTCTGACAAGTGTATTAATCACAACTTGTGAATTGTGGAGTGCCAGGCCTCCACCGTGGTTCGGATCCCCCGTTAAACTGTAGATCCTCCATTTCAACTAACAATCACACTACCATTACACATTAGCGTAAGTACATATAACAGGGTAGTAAGACGCCGCTAAGAAGAAGAATGGTAAGAACAAAGCTTTTTCTGCAACTGGATTATGCACTCGTTTAAGTTATTTTATTAAAATTTTTTGGTAAAATTTAACCTTCCTGCTTTATATTTCGAACCTTATGTTTTACTGAACCACAGCAAGTTAATACAAAGTGTTTGTCTGCGCTAAAGAATTACAAACAATATATAACTACGTATCAAGTCTTAGAATTTTCTGTAATACAAAACTTAACTTACAATGAGATATTTCAAACCAACAATACAAAATGCAAAATTATCCTAATAATCATACATGGATTCCTTATTTGCTTTACAACACTAGAACACAAAGCTAGTTTAAGTTTTTCAAATACTATTAAAGGTCTCATTTTTTTAAATCACCAGAAAGAAACGGGCCAACGAATATATCAGAAATTTTATGGTGTAACAAGTGACCTCTCGAGCTTGACATGTTTCAAAGTTAAAACCAAAATTTAAAAATCTCGTGACTATACATTTATCTTGCTATACTCAGTGAACAGTAGAACTCGATCCTTCCATTTAATAAATGCTAAGTGCATATTGAAATAAATGTCATTTTTTTAAATTTGTCACTACGTTTTTTAAAGATTTCTCTTTGGATTTAAAAATTGAAATATCTTCTGTGATTTCCCCTTAAATTTTTGAAGTTAGTATTTTCTACTTGGCAATCACAGATTAGAACAAAAAAAAAAATGGTACGATGCACCGCACAGACATTTTTTCCAGCTTTTATCTTAAATAGACATTTAATAATAAAATATAATAATAAATTATACACCGCGGCTTAACTACCGTCGGGTTATACGCTTTAAGTACTAATTACGTAATGGATTTTGGAATTGGGAAGGTTGAATTAGAGGAAGTGAAACCCGCATTTGCGTGGAGGGGGAATGGAAAACCATTTAGAAAAAACCACCCCAGTTCACCCGACCGAGATTCGAACCTGTCTCCCCGCCTCAAGCATAGAGCTTAACACGACAAAACGCGTTTAGCCAACTACGCCACCGAGATGGGTAAATTTAATACAATCTCGTAAGATTTGGTGAAACAAAATAATAGATAACATTGTTGTAAAAACACTACAAACAGATCATTAAATGAAATAATTATACTGTTACTTTTCTCTAAAGCATTAAAAACTAGTAAAATGTTACATAAAAGTTGAGAAAAGAGAAGCATCTCTGTCCACCATTTTCAAAATCTTAATATAAAAGTAGCTATATATAATTGTAATAGCTCAAAATTACTTGTCTTACAAAAAATATATTTCAATTAAAAGATTTGTATCGCTCATAGTACTACAACTTTACCTTGATAAACTATTTTGTATACAAATAGTTGAAGAGAATTATGAAAATTGGAGAATCTCCCTTATTAAATACCATCAGTCACTTTCCTTGAGAAAATGAAAAATTTTCCCTCTTGTTTTGTAATGATAAACATGTCTAGATTTAAAATGTAATCAAAACATTTAGATCCTATTTCGAGAAAAACATTATTTTTTTTTTATTTGCCTATCATAAAATACCCTTACTAAATTTAGGGTTAGACATTTTATTCTTAAAATCCCTCGGGGAACTTATGAAAACCCCAAATACCAAGTCTTAGTCCAATCGGTAAAATAGTTTTTTGGGTCTAATCCCCCGGCACAGAGAAACGGCCATTTTGAAAACAACTTTTTTGGTTTTAAGGGTTATGAAACATCGACGTTTATATTAATTATATTTTTAAAGAATAACCTTGTTTCCCATCATTCAATACTTCAGTCTCACAAATATATATCAAAATTAAATACTATCCCTAAGGTGCTTGACAAATTTTATAATTCTAAATTCCCAAAAGACATGGTATTAGCTATGAAAAATTACTGTGGAAGTGTACTTGAGTAAAGATCATTATTTGGCAGATTTTATGGCGACATTTTGTTGATCAAAATAAATCAATTATTGTTCAAATAGAAACATTTACTTTAATTTTCTTCACATGTGATATCATCAATTTTGAATAGCAGTCATGAGCATATTACATTAGATGAAAGACTGTTTAAAATGAAGAAAAAAGTGTAATTAAATTAAAGGGCACCCTTGACAGATATTCAAGAATTATTGTTGATATTACTACGTGAGTAAAAATTTAAATCCATGTTTAAGTGGGGAAAATATTTGATTTTATTTTCCGAAAAATGTTTTGCCACAAAAGCAAAAACCTTGCCCTTTTCTCGCGTTTTAATAACTCTCACTTTACTAAACAATTCTGGAGCAACAGCATCTTGAAACGGATATTTAAAACCCTAAAAAAAATTTATTTAATTTAGTCCAAGAATTTGGCAAAATATGGAACAATCCTCAAAAAGACAACAAAATATCAAACGGAAATTAAAACGTAATAAACCGGGAATAAAAAAAACTCATACCTTTA
This sequence comes from Timema cristinae, assembly GCA_039000515.1. Lineage (NCBI taxonomy): Eukaryota > Metazoa > Arthropoda > Insecta > Phasmatodea > Timematidae > Timema > Timema cristinae. Next base: position 40,403 of record JBCFYV010000624.1, read on the forward strand.
AATGTTGGATAGTATCATTTAACTATACCCGGGATTTTTTGGGTTGCACAACTTTAAGTAAAAAAAAAAACACTTTTTATGGTCGGCATTGGTATTTCTTTCTTTAGCACTGCATCTTCCCAACCGGTTGGGGTTTTGCTTATGTACTAATTACGGTAAATGGTTTCGGGGGATTAAAAAAGGTTATTTTATTGGAAACTACCCGCATTTGCATGGGTGGGGGGTAAAATCATGTTGGGAAAATCACCTTCAGTACTTTCAACCGAGATTCAAACCTTATCTACCATCAAGGATTCTATCTATGCGGAGTAGACCTTAGACCATGAGCCACCGAAGCGGGTAACATTGATAAATTTAACTGTGATTAAACCCAAATTTATTGTTAATGTCATTTTACTCCAAATATAACTACATTTCTACCAAATATGACTGATCAAGTGGCAGCTCCGCAGTGCCTATCACGAGCCGCCACTGTGCATCATCATATTTGTAGTACAATATATATTCCTTAAGCTTAATGTCATACTTAGTAGCCATCCCCAGTTTTATAAAAAATATACTAAAATTATGTAAGGAACTGGTGCGATTCACAGTGCCAGGGACGTGGTATTTGACTGCTGTGCACATGTGCACATAGGAAGGGCGTGGGGGAGGAAGGCAGGACTGCCATGAAAGAAGAGCACTGTTGCTCTCTCAGTGCCGGCTCTGACGTGGTGGGGGAAGGGAAATTATTTTTTTACTCACCGTGTTTGGGTGCTTAAAAACCGTGTACCATATTCTTGAATGTGATAAAGTGTAGAAAGTGTAGAATTAGATTATTATTCTGCTTCCAGCTATTCTATAAGTTTAATTTTTTTTCGATTCTTTATTTAACAAAAGCAAAATGCGCTTGCAGTTTTTTTGATGTATAAAATTTTTCTCAATTGTCATTCCAGAGACAAAGGAGAAAATTATTGATATTTTTGCGCTAATTAAAACAAGAAGAATGATTTTATTTTTAAATGAATAGCTCAACTTGAACGTAACAATTTAAGCTAAAGTAAGTAAAAAAGTTTTTATAAGATTTTATCAATTTCTGAATAAATTTTCTTTTATACATGTTTTTTTCCTTTTATACAATTTTTAAAACAAAGGCTAAACATTTTTCGGGCCAGCACCCCCACTAATTTAGCACGAGCCGCCACTAGTGATGGGATATCACATGACTTGATATGTGAATATACCAAGCAAATTTTAATTAAAAGTTTGTACCTGGGCTGTGATCTGTCAAATTAGGGAGGTTTGACAAATATTTCTGTCCTTTATAGGCCTATTAATCCAAAAATGATTATTTAACTAAGTAATCGATCCTCTTCACCAAACAAATGGTCGTTTTCAGTCCCTCCAATTACCAGATTAGTTTATCTCCATACCATTGGGGAACACCACTCGGTTGCTTGCAGAATGATTAAGCACTCAAACCTACACTTCTTGGGGTTCAATTATCTTCATTTTGGTTGTACGTAATAAGATTATAGCCCTATCGTTGCAGGTATCTTGCTGGGTTTACTTTCCACCTACATTCATCATTAAAGTAGATAAATAAAAACAAATCAAAATAAGTTTTTTTGTTGACGTTTTTTAACATTTAGAACAGAAGTGTTGAGAAATATACCAACCACTCTGCTTGGCGTTGTTTTGTCGAAATTATTTCAAAGAAAATTATACTAAATTGATATATTTTTCTTTTTGTTGTTTGTAAGTATTTACATATAGGTGCACGGTTGATTAAAAATTATGTTGCATTTACGTTATTGATGAAACAGTCAAATTTGATCTACTTTGACCCTTAAGGTGCGATTTTACTCTTCTAGACTTTGATAATAGAGGTCGGTGAAGGGGTTTACCTCATGCTCTGGACATTAAGAGGTCCTTTTCCTCCTGACTGTAAACCCAAAGGTCGGGAACGGTGTTTATCCTCCTGACTCTGTTCTAGAAAGGGCAGTAAAGGTGTTTATCCTCTTTACTCTGTTTTTAGAGGTCAGTAGAGGTGTTTGTAATCCTGACTCTTATCCTAGAGGTCAGTAAAGGTGGTTTACACACATGACTCTGGTCCTAGATGTAGGTAAAAGTGTCTATCCTTCTGACTCTATCCTAAAGTTATGGTTAGTGCTTCTAACTTTGATCCTTTTTGTTGCTATTTGTCCCGGTTGAAATCTCGTAGGTTTTATTCATTAGTAAAATTCTGTATTTATTTATATTTTCATCAATAGAGTTCCTTGCCTTTTCTTTAAACTTCCGCCTTCAGTCGTGCCCCACACGATTAATCTTTTACAGATCATTTGTAAAAAGAGCAATTTAAATCAAATAAATGCCCTGAACAATTGTTTATTTTCCTTGTTTACTCAAAGAAGCTACGTCTAGCATTGTGTCACTAGGCTATTAATATTACATGTATGGGTTTAAATTGTTTACATTCCTTTAGTGGCCACTATTTAAAACAAACACGAAATAGGTAGGCGTGACTTTCGGTTTCGGTAGTTGATAAATAATGTTTAAAAACATTGACAATTGCTGGTATCCTTGAGTCCTGTGGTTTTTTCCCTTGTAAGAGGTGCAGGGGCAGGGTGAAAGGGGGGTTGTGAGGTGGGATGCCCGGACCGTACTCTGTTTGAACTTGCTGTGTCAATACAATACATCAAACATAGCTCAGGTACATGTGTTAAAACAATATTGTGGTTTTGCTTGTAAAGACTATACTTACTCTAGTAGATAGCTAAACAATTCAATGTCATTTTTCTGTAGCCTACACAAGAAAACGTATTAAAAAAACAGTTTTTTATTACCTTTAAAATTATGATAAAACTTTAAGATAGGGTGGAAGACGACGAGAGAAAATACCAGCGTTTGTACATTTTTTATCGCAAAACATTTTTTGACGCAAATAAACAAAATATAGCTCCAGCATAAACAAAGAGTTTAGTTATCTTTACATGGTGATATCAACATTTGTTGAATATAATGTCAAGAATTCCTGTAATTTAATTTCAACTTTTTCTCTCATTTAAAAAGTTTCTCATCTACTGCCGCTATGCTACAAGACCGATATTCACAACTGTTGATATCAGCGTAGTGAAGGAAATTAAACTATTTATGTTTCTACTGGAGCCATATTTATTTATATTTGTAAAAAAAAAAAATGTTTTGCTATAGAAAGTGCAAAACACTGGCCTTTCCCCTTTCATCCAACTTTAAAGTGTATGGAAGGAAGCATTAGCTAAGTCCGGTATTTATACTGCATTATACAAAAACTCTATTTTATATACTAAGATTTAAAAAATGCTGTGGTAGATATATATAGTCATATTTTCTAAACATAGTTACCTGAATAGTTCTTGAACATTTTTTATGGATTTCACGGAATTTTAACCAAGATATTCTTTCTTCGTGTAAACCTTTTCTTTTCGAATGTTCAAGACAAATATTTGAAAACTATTCAGCTAATTATATGTAGAGAACTAAATTTAATATATCTATTGAAGTAATAGTTTATTTATTTTTGCCAAAATGAGTTAAATTACAAAAACTTGTAAAAAAATCCTTAACTCAACGTTCCCTGCACATCAACTTAAGAATACATTAAAAACAAAAGACTTAATTTTTACATTTAATTTGACACTTTTTGTTGATTTTAATGGCTTCTTATTATCCTTTAGGGATCTCAGAATATTTACACTTTGGGAGTATTATTATTAGCACCGCGTCTTACTACCCGTTCGGGTGATGCGCAATTACGCTAATGTGTAATGGTAGGGTGATTGTGAGATGAAATGGAGGACCTACAGTTTAACGTGAATCCAAACCACGGTGGAGGCCTGGCATTCCCCACATTCACAAGATGTCTTGTCAGAGGTGAAGGAAGAGTTTGGTAATCAGATAAATTTGTGCCGGGACCGAGGATTGAATCCCGGACCCCAGCACAGAAGTCCGACACCTTACCCCTAGACGCCAGGTCACCCTTAGGGAGTAAACATTATTTGAATGTAATGTACCCTTATGCTCGTGAAGAGGGTAGGCCTGGGCTAAGGTATCAATCTCGTTTGATCTGGTTTAACGATGACATTAAGTTCGGGGTTCAAATCTCAATTCTGATTGGGTGTACTGAGGATAGTTTCTCCTAAACAATATATCACTCTCCTTCAATCCAACGTGGCTACATTTTAGATAAATTATAACTTTCTCTTACCTATCCCATTAATGTGATTACATCTTGACAGTTAGTAGAACGCGCTGCACACTAAACAAAGAAATATATCAAACATGACAGCTGCACGCACATTACATATCTTGACGTATGAACATTATGAAATTAGTTAGGGTAACTTTTGCAACTGTCGGGTGTTGATCTTTGTAACGTTTCCTTGTCAAGTGTAGCTTAGCAAAGTTTTCGCCCAAGTTGTTCCCTTCAGTGATAAAGGAAATAACGTTTTAATTAATGCCAGCTTTCTATCGAGAAACAACACGCAATGGGCACGCCAACTATAATATAACGATTGAAGTGAAGAGGGTTAGGGGGGGGGGGAATAACACGATTAGATGATACAAAAGTCGTGACAAGATATCCATGGATGCTTCATTAGAGAATTTTGTTAGTGTCCAATTTATGGAAATGTTTACGATACAATATAGTCGGGAGTAAAGATGGATGTATCAGTTGAGTTTGTTTATGAGGCAAAACAAAACTATCATCCTGTCTGTTACGTTGGGCCTGGATAGGAAAGGAAGACTTATTTATCTCGTGACTTATCAAATTAGCCATAAGTGAGAGCGATGTGGAAGGACGCATAAAGTTCGCCTCTTGCCAAAAAGCAGGAAGACCGAATTCTCGGACGTGGCATTTATAAGTCGGACGCCCAGTTTCATCACACTTGGTCAACGAACCGGATTCATACACCTCGAGGGACCTGAGTCCATCCCCTGATTTATGTGTCTGAGCTGTGGAGTTAAGGAAGCCTACAGATGAAAGGCTTAATGTTACACAAATTAAACGTATGGAAAAATTCATTGACTGAAATAAGAGGCAATAATATAAAAGATATATGAATCCGGTTGTTTACTTCATTTATTCTTGGCATCAATGGTGAAGTTTTTTTAACGTTTGTAAATTTTGTTATATAATTTTTAAGTAGTTTTTGTTAACTATTAGCCCCCGCCCCCTTTTCCCCGTTTGGTTATACACAAAATATATTTACAAAATGTTAGGAATTGGGAAGGTCAAATGAATAACAAAACCCCAATTTTCGTGGAGGAAAGTGGAAACCCCTTTTGGGGAAAAACCCATCCCCTTTTCCCCCGGAAAGATTGCCCTCGATCTCCCGTTCGGCAGTCAAAGTCAACACGAGACAGCGCGTCAGCTAGTTACACCCCCGAGGGGGTTGAATAAGCAGATAATCTTGTTTTTGTCGAGCTGGTTTTTTCTTTTGAGCTTTTAGGTACCGATCTGTGGTTAAAACCCAAGCGGGGGTCTTTTTTATTTTTATTGACAATTAAAAATGTAGCAAAAATTTCCCTTGGGGGGTAAATAAAGTTTCCCGGCCTATATCGATTGTGGCTGTAAAAGAACCTGGAAAGGGGGTTTAAAAAAATATCCTTTCGTCAAAATTGGGGGTTTTTCATTTTATTCTATAAATTCTGTTGATTTAATTTTTTTTCTAAAAGCGTTATTAATACCTCAAATAAAAAAATAATTAAAAAAATTTTGTTTTTAATCTTTAGTAGGGCTTGTTTTTAATAACTTTGTGGAAAGGGAAATTTGTGTTCATTATACAAAATATTATTAACCAAAATTTTTTAGCGTGCAAGCTTAAAAATACTTTGACGGTAAGGATTATTAGATGTACCCTATTTAAAATTTTTAAAATTTCGACACTATAGGCAATATTTAAAAAAAAAACTCACTTTTGGGGGTGCTGAACTGCAAGAAAAAAATTGGAATTTTTTTAATTACATAAAAAAAGAAAGTTAATGTGTATATTATTGATTTTTTTTAAAAATGAATGAATTATTTATTTTTATCTTTGAAAAATTGTATAACATTTTAGAAAGATTAAAAAGAATTGTCGGGAAAGAGAGTTTATATTGAAATGTTTTTTTTACAAATAATCAAGTTTTAAAATGAAATTTAAAATTTTAAAATGTTTAATGTGGCCAATATTATAAAATTTATTTTTAAATTTTAAAATTTTTAACACACTTAAATAATTTTACAATTAATTTTTATAAATTTTAAAGAAACAGAAAAAGACTATTGGAATTTTTAATTTTTTTTCCTTCAAATAAATGAATGAATGTTAATCTCTAGTTTTTTTTGGGGAAGTGGGTGAGCATATCCAAAAACTATGTTTTTTAAAAAAAGTAATTTATTTTAAAATTTTTCTGTAATTTTTTTGTGTGTGCGCGGGCCTGGGGGGATTTGGGTATTGGTGGTTCCCTTTTGGGTTTTAGACGTTTCGCAGATTGTTGGTCAAGCGTATTCCTTGGTCCATTTTCTTGTCGGGGGAAATGAAATTGAGTTAAGGGTGAGTTGAGGGGTGTAGAGAGGGGATGATTTTTCGAAAGAAAAATTGAATCAATTTTTTGTTTGCCTGGTGGGGTTTCGGTTCTAATAATTAAAAAATGTGCAAGTATTTTAAAAAAAAAAAAAAATCCGGGAAAAATTCACGCAACCCCCTTTCCCCCAAAGATGAATTGGGGCTGTCCCCGGGAAAACATCACTTGAAACTTTTGACACTAATTTTCACTTCCCTTTATCCAAAGGTTTTTTTCTCCCCTTTTTCCCGGGGGGGCCATTTCCCGGAAAAGGCCCCTTTGGGTTTTCGGTAAAACCCTTGACTTATCCCCCGCGTCTTTTGGGTTTTGCTTTGTCTCCCAAGCAGAAAACAGTGCAATTTTTTTGCCGCACCCAAGTGAGGGTTGGTTTCCCCGGGGTATGGTTTTTGGCAAAAATCCTAGGGAAAATAAAAATTTTGGGTTTCAGACCCCAACGGGTTTAAAAAATTTAAATACGTTAAAAAATTAAAGAAAAAGGAAAAAATTATAAATTCCCCCCTTGAATTTAATCAAAAACCCCCTCTTTTAGGGGTTTTTAAAATGGTTACTCCCAAATTGAGTTACCCAAAAACCCCTGGAATTAAAACTATCGAAGGGTTTAAAAAGGCCCATCACAAACATGGTCGGCAGAAATCGCACATTCTCGGGTTTTCGCAGGGCAAAGGGATTAGATAGCGCTAAGCCAAAACACATTTAGCGTCGACCAATTAAAACGACAAGAAAATTCGCTGCTTTGCGAAAAAGGGCTTTAAATACGTTTTTAAAAATTCACCAAGGACTTAAAAAGGGGAAAGGACACCCCGGCAAATTACAAAAAAATAATCAACATATTCACAAAAAATATTTTTTAGTCATTGGCCGAGTCTGTTTGGGAAAAAAAGCTTTCCGAAAGGGGAACCTTTCTCCCCCCACAACCCCCGGCCCCCGCCTTCTTCCCCTCTCCCTCAAAACCCCTGCAAAAACCAAAATCCCCGGGGCCCCCGTTTACTTTTGGTTTCCCCTTGGGGGCCCCCCTGGGGCCTCCACTTCCCCCAAAAGTGGAGAAAAAGGGAAAGGGGAAAAGCTTTGGGGAGCTAGGGAAAAAAGAACCCAAACAAAAAAGGGTTTGGGGCAAAATTTAAAACTGCTAAGGGGGGCTGAAAAAAATTTTAAAACCCCAGCCATGTTGGTCTCCATTGGGATTATGGAAAATGACGCGTTGGGTCATCGGCTCAGACAAGTAAGAAACCTAAGGAAAATAAAAACCCTTCAGAGAAGGTACTTTTGGGCTATCTGGAGCCCCCTAAAAGACTGTTGCCACAAACCCCCTTTGGTGTGTAGGGCCCTTGGGGTATATGGACCTTGGACTTATAGGTGCATTGGAAAAGGATAAGGAAGGGAAAAAATAAGATAGTGGCTTAAAACCCCACCCCCCAAAAAGGGGGTTAACCCCCAAAGGAAAACCTCAGGTTTTAGGAAACCCCTCGGGGGAAAAAGTTTGGGAAGGCCCATTGGAAGCGGGCCCCGGAGATAAAGCCTAAGAAAACCCCCGTTCCCCCCAAGGTTTAAGGACACCGCCCTCCCTCCCCGGTTTTGGAAAAAATTTTTTTTTCAGGGCATTTGGGCCATAAAAGGCCACTCTCCCCCCGCTAGGCCCACTTTTCGGTAAAAAGAATTTGCGAAATTGTTTGGAAAGGGGGGGCACGCCGGAACACGTTTGGGGCTGGAATGCAGTGAGACGTTGGGAAGGAAAGAATTAACCTTTCAATACGGTTGCAAACAAGCTCGGTTTTTCCCCTACTGCATACGGGGACCCCAAGGGGTCTCCTGGAAAAAATCGCGGATAAAGGTTTAAAAAATAAGAAATTTTAAGAAAAAACCCCGCAAAGGAAAAAACGAGGAACCCAAAATAAACGGCCCCTTGACAATTGGAAAAGGACGGGAACCAAGTTTTTCCCTCCCGTAACAGTTTAAAGTTACCAAAAAGAAAATAAGCCCCCAAACCCGGGGAAAGACTTTAATAAGTCAAATAAATTTTTGACAAAGACCCCAAACCCCGGTTTATGGGCTTGCTGGGTAGAATTTTTGGTGGGGATAACCAGGGCAAACCGGGGGCCTAGCGAAGGGAGGGAGTTTCCTCTGGAAAATTTCCCGAAATGTGAACTGCTGAAAAGGGTCTTAAGGGGCGCCCCTTTTTTAACCCGGGTAGGGGGACAAAAAGAAAAAAACAACTTCAAAGGAAAAATCAAACCCCTTAAAATCATAGGGCCCCCCCACTTGGCGAAAAATTTTGGATGCGGGCCGGAGCTGTTGGGCATCTGGTCCGTTTCCCCCGATCCATCGGATGGCCGCCCCCAGTTTAATAAAGGAACGGCCCAAACAAAATGGAAAAGGGGCCCTGAAGCCAACTATAAGAAGGGCTTTTTAATTTTTGGGTTTAAATTAGTAAATTAAAGTATTCTTTTAAATCTTATATTAAGTTAATTTTTAAAATCCAAAGAAGGTGATATTGTAAAAGGGAGTAAGTGGAGCGGGAAAAAAACCCCCGTAGGGCGCCCCCCAGGGGGTGGGGAGGGGGATCCCACCCCGTTGGGGCTCTCCCCCTCGATCTGAGGACTATTAGATCCCGAGTGTGGTAGGGGCACCCAGCGGGGCAGGGGACTGGGGACGTAGTATAAACCCCGGGGGGAAACCCAAAAATATTAAGGTTAAAGGGATGGAAAGTAGGAAAAAATAAACCCTTTTTGATTTTTAGGTTAATTTTTTTTGTAAATTTATTATTTATTTTTAAAAAAAAGAACATAGCTAAAAGACGTAAAGTTTAAAAAAAGTAGAAAAAAGGTTTCTAAATACAAGCCCAAAGAATTCGGGATAAAAACGTGTAAAATTAAAAAAATAAAAAACCCAAATCTTAACATATCCCAAATTCCCTCTATTACCACAACCAAAACCAAAAGGCGGATTTTTCCAAATTTTGTCCGCACTGGTTTCTTACCTTGACTAAACCCTCTCCCCACTTTCGTTTTCAACCCCAAAAAAAAATTTTTTAAGTACTCTTTTTGTACTTTTTTCCAAAAAAATTTTAAAAATTTTAAAAGGATTTAAAAATTTTGTTTTAAAAATCGTTCTTCTTGATCTTCTTAATGTTTTTTTATTCCACTTTCCTTATTACCCTCCACAGGTATTTAAATATGTCAATTATTTTCAACTGCTCCCCTCCTATTGTCACACCCATTCGTATAACCTGCCTCTCTTACTTGTCGTAATCAGCAGCTAAACTCTTCCTTAGATTAAACCTCATTCCAGGCTGCTCCACCACTTTATCGCAAACACCATTTCTTTCATACTTCCCTCCCCAAATATTTCTACCACTTCCTTTGTTATTTCATCCATCCCAACAATTGACAGTAGGGGAGAGTGTGCAATTCCTTGCTTCAGGCCATTTCTCAAGTCAAATCACTCTGTCTTGCATCTCCCACTTTCATACAGTTCACACTCTCTTTGTACATATTTATCACTCTCCTTACCATCTTATCCCGTACTCCTTTCTTTTTCATTGCTTCCCATACTTTTCATCTGCAAATTTTTGTCATTGGCTTTTTCAACATATAGGAAGGTCATCAGCACAAGACCAACCCCTCGTCCATATCAGGGGAGATGCGCAACGGCAAGTGTAAGTGAAGTATAGTGGGGACTATTTATTGCCCGTGGTCGCTATGGTAATTTCGAAGGATCAGCAAGTACTCTGATAAATTATTGATAACTGGGCTCTGGTAAAGCTATGAATGACCTAGCAAGCCAGAAAAGGTTGTGCAACTTGTTTAAAACAATTTAACACTATGTCAATTAAATATTAATTACGATTGACATATTCTTTTGCTAAATAATAAGGAACAAATACATACACAATATGTTCATGGATTTAACTTTATGCTGTCTTCATAGTGAGATTGAATTTGTTTCTGGGGACTGCGATTTGTAGGAAGGTGAATGTATTACTCATACCAGTGTATGCCGGTCATGGTGGCTCAGAAGGAACGTCCCTTCTGGCCTTGCTTCAGGGTGTTCATTCAAATGTCACGTGACAATCCCCCCTGATGAATGTGACTTTTCCCGAACACTTCACTTGACACTTGTGACATCTTGTCTCACTTGCCTGATCCCTGTCTTCTCTTCTTCCTGTATCCCGTCGTGGGACGGCCTTGGATATAGATGGTCTCGGTAGGCCTTGAGTTATTGCGTTTGGGTTTCGCGTTGTCTTGAAGCAGATACAGTACATGTGCTGACCACACAATGTGACTTGGTTTCCGCAGTATGTCGTTTGCACATCTAGGAAATATATTTTGTTGCAGACTAGACGGATTTAATTAATACGTTAATTATTTTAAAAGAATAAGTGTTTTGCAATACTATTGCTATGAGAAGAAGTAGACTTTGACTATTAAAGGAAGACAAATTAAATTTTCTGGTGGTGTTGGTAGGTCAGCAATTTTTAATTGAACGACTAGCTCTGGTGGTCAGTGGAAGGCCTTGACTTATATTTGTGCTATACGCTGCGTGTTTGTCCTCGCAGGTGTCGCACGTTGGAGTTTGTTATAGGTTCTGGCAGGTCTTTATGCTGTGTGCACCTCCATAGTGTGGACAAATGGCTTGTTTTGGACAGTCAGCAGTTTTGTGTTCGTTGTACAGTTAGGGAATAGAGGTGCTGGTGCATGAGAAGTTTCCATAGAGTACCATTGATAATATGAGTAAATCCCATTGGTGAGCATGATGTCAGCGTTTTCTGGTGTTCAGTAAGAATACAAACCATGAAAGTTGGGTCCAAATTATTCTTGATAGGAATTGTTCGCTTAAACTTTTAAATTTCTTCTTCAATATTGGTGTCATCAATAACCGGGTGGACAACCCCGGGTTAACAACTGAGAAAAATGATTGGAAGTCTGGGAGGTGGTTGTTGTTTAGGCATGGCATCTTGAAGGTAACGCATTGTTGTTATTGAATCACAGTCACAACTTTTAGGGAGAGAATGGGCATAATTGTTTTATGTGTAGACTTCCAACATTCAGTTTTTTGTTGGTATGATTTGTTTGTCGTTTCTTGGTACGAATTGGCCTGATGGTTTTAATAAGATTTCTAGATTCTTATATTACTTTTCCATAGTTGTCAACAATATAAACTAGAATATGTTACATATCACGTCTTGGGAAATCGAAGATTGAATAATCTCAGAAATGGGAAATGGGTTGTTTGTTTTAATAGCTTACTAACGGTGATTTTTGTTTTTTAAATTTTAAAAAGGGGCCCTTTCAACTATGCTATTCATCTTGTTTTAGTAAAATAGGGGGCGTGCTGGAAAGTAGGCCTACATTTATTTATTATTAGATAAACAAAGTAGTAGCAAAACAATATGGTTCTATATTATATTTCCCGAGTCCGAGGTCAACATCAACCTCTTTTTGGGGGATTTTTTGAATCACGGGTCGTAAACATTGTGGAGTATAACTGGAGTATTAATTTGCGGATAAACGGCGTGAGTGATTAAATTTTTAACAAAAGAAAAAGATGCTTCAAATTGTTTTTCATTGGAAAATAAGGGTTATTTTATAGAAAAGTGTAGAACGTCTGTTCAAAGTTGGGCTGACGTGTTGCGGAAAAGAAAAAGGGGGTGCTCTCAGTTTGATGACAAAAAAGGTCGAAGGCCTTGAACCACTACCAATAAAAGTCATCAAATATTGTGGATAAATTAAAAAATTTAATGATCATTTTGAGCAGAAAAAAAAATGAAAAAACCAGGGGGTCCCCACACAAAAAATAAGGGGCACCAAAATTTAAATTTAAATAGGGTTTTGTTTTAAAGCGGTAAAAATCATGCTCGCGTTTTTTTGGGAAATTTAAGGTGTGGTGCATTAAAAATTCATGCTTTTAAGCACATTTATTAAATTCTAAAAGTTACTAAAAACCCCTGAAAAAAAAATTTTTAAAAAAAAAGGCTTCGAAAGTTATTTATGCACCCTCTCCTTAAACACGACAAGCTCCGACCCACCCCAAACAGGGGGGATTAACGTGAATATTTTGTCCCTTTTGGTTTCCATCTCGGGATCACCCCCCTAATTGATAAATTTAAAAACGCCATCAAGGACACCTTTTAGGGTCGATGATTTAACGGAATCCAACTTTCAGGGGGGAAGTTGATACGTTTTTGCCCCCCCCCCTCACCCATTTTCCCCCCCCTTTCTCGCGGTTCCAGGGTCCCCCCCCTCCCCCCCCCCTTCCCCCTGATAAATCCAAGGAACGGTGGTTGGGGGGACGGGAGTAGTTTGGGTTTGGGAAAGTCCCCTCACCCCTTTCCCCTCGAGGGGTTCCGGAGTTCTCCCCCCTTCTTTTCCTCGTCGGAACTGTTATTTTCAGAACGGAAATGCCCCCCTCCCCCCCCTTTCCCCTCGGGGAGTGGCCCTTCCTTGGGCTGGAGTTTTTCCCTTTCTCTCTTCGCCCCTTCCAGCTTACCATTTCTTATACGGGCATTCATGTTTCAGGACTATCGGAAAATGGGTGTCTGTTTTTCCCACCCTTCACCAAGCAAATATACACTTCCGGAAAAATGTTTTTATTCATTACATTCAGAATAAAATTTTTTTCGGAAAATGGGGGTGTTTTTTTTCCCATCCTCCCCCGGCTACCCCTCCGGGAGAATGCTTTTTCATACTCTCAAATGGTACATTCACGAATAAACTTTTTTTTTCAAAACTTTGGGAAATCCCGGTTTGTTTTCTCATCCTCCCCCCAAGAAAAGAGGCTACCTTCCAGAAGATTTTTTTTTCATACCTCATAGGTTTTTCCGAATAAACCTTTTTTTTTTAAAAACATTCAAAAGGGGAGTGTTTTTTTCCCCTCATCTCCCCCCAAGCAAATGGGCTACATTTTCCGGAATAATGTTTTTACTCACGGACATTCCGAATAAAACTTTTTTCGGAAAATGATGTTTTTTTTTTCTCATCTCCCCCAAGCTGGGCCTAACTTCCGGGAAAAAAATGTTTTTTCATATTTCCAAGGGGATTTTCATAAAAAAAACTTTTTTTTCAAAAATGAGTTTTGTTTTTTCCATCCCCCTCCGTGAAAATGGGGTTACATTCCGGAATAATGTTTTTTCTACTCTCACAGGTACTTCATAAATAAATTTTTTTTTTGGAAATGAGTGTTTGTTTTTCACCCTCCCCCCAAGAAAAATGGGCTACACTTCCGGGAATAATGTTTTTTCATATTTTCATCTGGTACATTCTGAATAAACCTTTTTTCGGGAAAATGGTGTGTTTTTTTTTTCCATCCTCCACCAAGCAAATGGGGCTTCACTTCCAGGAAAAATTTTTTTTTTTCATACTTTTCATCTTTGGCACATTCATGATAAACCTTTTTTCGGAAAATGGTTTTTGGGGTTTTTTCCATCCTTTTCCACCAAGAAAAAATGGGGGGCTACACTTCCGGGGAAGAATGTTTTTCATACTCTCTATGGTACATTCGGGGGGGGGTTTTTTTGGTTTGATGTGTTTGTTTTTCTTTCCTCCCTCCTCAAAGGAGTTACACTTCCAGGAATAATGTTTTTTATATTATTGGTACTTTCAAAAATAAACTTTTTTTTCGGAAAAATTTTTTTTTGGTTTTTTTTTTTTGTTTGTTTTCTTCCTCCAAAAGCAAATGAGGCTACACTTCGGGAAAGAATGTTTTTTATCTTCATCACGGTACATTCCGAAAAAAAAATTTTTTTTTGAAAAGATGTGTTTTTTTTTCCCCCTCCCCCCCATGAAAATGAGGTTACACCCCCGGGAATAATTTTTTTATATCTCATCAGGGAAATTCATGAAAAAAAAACTTTTTTGGGAAAAAGGGTGTGTTTGTTTTTCCATCCTCCCACCAAAAATTTGAGGCTAACTTCGGGAAAAATTTTTTTTCATACTCCATCAGGGTACATTCTGAATAAAACTTTTTTGGGAAAGGGTTTTGTGTTTTTTTCTCATCCCCCCACCAAGCAAATGCGGTACACTTCAGGAATAATGTTTTTACTCATGGTACATTCCGAATAAAAACTTTTTTGGAAGAGGGTGTTTTTTGTTTTTCCACCCTCCCAGGTCACTTAAATGAAAAATTTTTTTTATCAGGGTACTTTCACGAAAAAAACTTTTTTGGAAAAGAGATGTGTTGTTTTTCCATCCCTCCGAGGCCAACTTCCGGGAAGAATGATTTTTCTATGGTCTTTCCCCACGAAACACCCCTGAAAACTTAAAGCTCCCCTTGGGACCCCCTGTAGACATTAAAGCTCCCCCAAAGAACATCCTGTAACATTAAGCTCCTTTTTAAACACCCTGTAAACATTAAAGTTCCTATGTAACGCCTGTAGACTTTAAAAGCTCCCCCATTAACCCCCTGTAGGCATTTTTTGCTCCCTGTAACACCCCGAAACATTACGCTTAGTAACACTCTGTAAACATTAAAGCTTTCCATTAACCCTGTAAACACAAAAGCTCTCCCTGTAACCGCTGTGACATTAAGCCCCCCTATGAACACTCTGTAGACATTATAGCTCCTCTTTAAAACCTCTGTAAACATTAAAGCTATCCCGTAACCCCCTGAACATTAAAGTTCCCCTATGAAAACACCCTGAAAAAACATTTGAAGCCCCCCTATTAACCCTGAAACATTATACTCTCATGAAACACTCTGTAAACATTAAAGCCCCCCTATTAAAACCCCTGTAGACATTAAAGCTTCCCTTTTAACACCCTGTGAAAATATGCCCCTAGTAACCTCGGTAAACATTAAAGTTTCCCCCATGTAACACCCTGTAAACTTTAAAAGCCCCTTTAAGTAAAACCTTGTGACAATCAGCCCCTCATGTACCCCCCCTGTAGACTATACCCCCTAGTAACCCCCTGTAAACTTTAAAACTCTCCCATGTAACCCCCTGTAGACTTAAAACCCGCCCTATGAAACCCCCCCTGTAGACAATATAGCCCCCATGAAAACATCTGAAACTTTAGCTCCTCTGTAACACCTGTAGACATTATAGCTCCCCCATTAACTGCTGAGACTTATGCCCCTCATGTAACACTCTGTAACATTAAAGCTTCCCAGTGAAAATCTGTAAAATTAAAGCCCCCCTAGTAACACCCGTAGACAATTACCCCCATGTAACCCCCTGGACATTTAGTCCCATGTAACACCCTGTGGACATTAAACCCCCCAATGTTCCCCTGAAAACATTAAGCACCCCATGAAAACACCCGTAACATTAAAGCCCCCCCCCCATGTAAAACCCCTGTAAACTTATCCCCCCTAGTGACCCCATGCGACTTAAAGCCCCCTAGTAACATCTGAAAAATTAAAAGCTCTCCCATGTAACACCCTGTAACATTAAAGTTCCCCTAGTAACACCTGTAGACAAAATCCTCTCATGTAAATCTTAAACATTAAACTCCCCCGGGTACCCCTGTAAACATTAAAGCTCCCTTGTAACACCCTGTAGACAATATACCCCCTCATGAACACTCTGTAAACTTATCCCCCTTTGAAACCCCCTGTAGACATTATAGCTCCCCCTTAACACCTGTGAATTATAGCCCTCATGTAAACTCGTAACTTTAAAAGCTCCCATTTTCCCCCTGTAAACATTAAACCCCCCCTTTTAAACACCTTAGACATAACCCCCTCATGTAACACCCGGGAGACAAAAGTCCCTCTGGAAAACTCTGTAAACTTATAGCTCCTCATGTAACCCCCTGACACATTATAGCTCCTCATGTAAACCCTGTAGACATTAAAGCCCCCCATGAAACAGCCTGTGACATTAAAGCTCCCCCATGTAACCCCCTTTGTAAACATTATAGCTCCTCATGTAACACCTGTAAAATTTTATAGCTCCCCCTGTAACACCTGTAGACATTAACCCCCTCTGAAAACACTCTGTAAACATTAAAGTCCCCCATGTAAATCCCTTTTGAAATTTTTAAGCCCCCTTGAAACCCCTGAACAATATAGCCCCTTTTAAAAACTCTGTAAAAAATTAAAGCTCCCCGCGTAGCCCCCGAAACTTAAAGCCCCCTTTTAACACCCTTTGACTTATAGCCCCCCCTGTAACACTCTGTAAACATTTACTCCTCATTAACCCCCCTGTAAACTTAAAGCTCCCTATTAACATCTGAACAATATAGCCCCTTTGAACACTTGTAAATTTAAAGCTCCCCTGAAACACCCTGAGACTTTAAAGCCCCTTGTAAACCCAGAAAATATAGTCCCTCATGTAAACCGAAAAACATTAAAGCTCTCCTATGTAACACCCTGAAACATTAAAGCCCCCTATGTAACCCTGTAAAATTAAAACCCCTCTCCCAGTAAACTCCGTAGACATCATAGTCCTTGTAACATTGTAAACATAAAAGCTCCCCCCTTAAAAAACCTGAGACTTTAGCCCTCTGTAACACCGCAACATATAGCTCCCCCATGTAACACCTGGGACTTTAAAACCTCCTGTTCACCCTGAAAAACTTAAAGCACCCCATGAACCCCTGTAAACAAAAAAAGCTCCCCCGTAACCCCCCTGTAAACATTATAGCTCCCCTATGTGACCCATGCGCCCTTTAAAACCCCCCCTATGTAACCCTCTGTAAACTTAAAGCTTCCCATAAAAACCCCCTGTACATTTTAAAGCTCCCCCTATTAAACCCTGAGACAATATAGCCCCCTTGTAACACTCTGTAAACATTTGCCCCCCTCATGAAACCCCTGTAAACTTAAGCTCCCCATGTAACACGTTTTTAACATTTAGCTCCCTGTAACACCCTGAAAACAATTTGCACCCCTTGAAAACACTCTGTAACATTAAATCCCTATGTAAACCCTGTGACAATTACCCCTCATGTAACACTTGTAAACATTAAAGCTCCCGCCGTAAAACCCTGTAAACTTAAAGCCCTCCCTATTAACCCCCCTTGTAGAAAATACCCCCTCATGTACACCTGTAAACTTATAGCATCCTAGTCGCTCGCATCATGCGCAAATGATCTCAATTATTCAGCAAATGATGGACAGGGGCATCCAAAAGTCAGGGGCTGCACTCCATCTGCGCAGTATATTGCCCCTCCCTGGTACACTCTCGTCATGGCAAATGATGAAAATGCATCCCTGAGTATGCCGTAGACTGTAACTGGAAACCCGTGGGGCCCCGGGTTGAAACCCCCCCGACTGTAAAAAAAGATTGCCCCCTGTCAACTATCTCGCTTTTCCTGCCGTTCTCTGAGGGGGCCCGTACAACCGACTTGAGAGGTCCGTACCGACTGTATGAGGGGCCGTACAAACTGTATTTCTGGGGGTCGTCCCAAAGATGACTTTGAAGGTCCTACCAGACTGTACTCTGAGGGGTTTCAGTTTCTAATCCCGAATGCCCCTTAGTCTTTGTCCAGACTGTAACTGCTACCTCGTTTTTTGTACAAGAGGTTCGGGGTTGAACCGGCTACCACGTTTATTGTAGCAGAGGTCCAAGGTTGTAACCCCCGACTGTGGCAGTCTTTTCCTTGACGACTTTTATTGTCCCAGTTTACCTCTGAGTTTCGCCCCTGGTATCTTAAAAACATGTGTTAATAACCCACAAAAGGGTTTTTTTTTCTTAAATACGTCCGAGTCGATTCAAAACCTCTTTACTGTCAAAGATTTTTTTCTCAATTTGTCCGAGTCGATTCGAAACCCTTTGTACTTTTTAAACCCAGAGTGTAAAAAAACCCAGCGAAGGTTTTTTTTTTTTTCCAATACGTCCGAGTCGATTCGAACCTCGTTACTTCGAAAGTATTTTTTCTCTAAAATACGTCCGAGTAATTGAACCTGGTATCTTTAAAACCCCATGTTGTATAACCGAGCGAAATTTTTTTTCCTAAATCGTTTGAGTAGATTAAACCCTCAGTACGTTGTTATTTTTCCTTTTAAACCAATGGCCCCCAAAGCGGCACGCGTCAAAAAGGGTTTTAAAAACTTTCACTTTTTTTCCCTCTTGAGGAAGGGGGGAGAGGTTCTGGTATAGTTTACCCCGGGTGAGTGTCGGGGAAGGGTCGGGGTGAGGGATCGGACGGTCATGGGAGCTGGCCCCGAATAGGGATTATACCCCCAAAAACGATTAAATTGAATTGATCTTTTTTAAAAAACTCTCCACCTCTTATAACGCGGGAAATCTTCATCATCTTTAATTTTGTGTATTTGAAAAATCAATTGATTAGGTTAGATTTGAAATAATTAAAATCTGAGGTCAAAAATTTTAAAGATTTTTTAATTGTACTCACTTGCTTAAAAAAAAAGATCAATCGATTAAACGTTAGTTTTGAAATATTTTAAAAACCCGAGGTCAAAAATTTAAGAGATTTTTTAATTGAAATCACTTGCTTACTGGTAAAAGATTATTAAATCTTTTCCCTGGAATACAAATTTTTCCCTTAAAAACATTGAACATCCTTGCAAAAATTTACTTTTTTAAAAATTGACCAAGCTGGTAAAATGTTTTGCCCAAGTTGGCAGCTAAAAGTTAAATACAGTTTAAGGTTATTTTTGAAATAATTAAAATCCCGAGGTAAAAAATTAAGAGATTTTTTTAATTGTACATACTTGCTTACAATGGTATAAAGATTATTAAATCTTTTTGGGAATACAAATTTTTCTTAAAACTTTGAACTTTAAATTTGTACACACTTGCTTACAATGGTTTTTTTAAAGATTTTTAAAAATCTTTTCCCGGGAATACAAATTTTTTCCCTTAAAACATTAAAATAAAATTGCATCGATTATTTCTTTTAATTTGACCAAGCGGCTAAAATGTTTTGACCAATTTTTGGCAGCCCTAAAAATTTTAAAACAGTTTAAGCTTTAGATTTGCATACATTGAAAGCCGAAGTAAAAAATTTAAAGAGATTTTTAATTGACATCACTTGGGGTTTTTAAAATCATTTCCGGGAAAATAGCTTTATCAAAATTTTGCAAACCCTAACGGGAGCAAGTTATAATTATTAAATCATTTCCTGAATACAAATTAACTCTTTTAAAAAAAACATTGTACTTCACTTGGTTCGGGAAAAATATCTAAAAAACAGTAAGGTTATAGATTTGCAAACTTGAAATGTCGAGGAAAAAAATTTAAGAATTTTTTTAATTGTTCATTTGCTTCAATGTAAAAGATTATTAAATCTTTCCCTGGAATACAAATTATTCCTTAAAACATTGAACTTCACTTGCATCAGATTACTTTTTAAATTGCCCAAAGGGGTAAAATTTTTTGACCAATTTTGCGCCTAAAAGTTAAATACATTTTTAAGCGCGTTTTGCAATCATTAAAATGCCAAAGTAAAAAATTTAAAAGAGTTTTTTTAAATTGTACACACGCTTACAAAAAATCAATCGTTTAAACTTAGATTTGCAATACTTTAAAAAGCTGAGGTCAAAAATTTAGATTTTTTTTTTAATTGTACATCACTTGTTACAATGTATAAAGATTATTAAATCATTTCCTGGAAAAAATTTTAGTTCTTAAAAACATTGTACGTAAATTTGTTTCAGATTCTTTTAAAAATTGAAAAAGTGGCTAAAATGTTTTGATCAAATGTTGAAGAAAAAAGTTAAATCAGTTTAAGCGTTAGATTTGAAAATACTTAAAATCCCGAAGAAAAAAAAATTTTAAAAGGATTTTTTAATTGTACACCCTTGCTTAAAAAAAAAATTCAATCTGTTAAACGTTAGATTTGCAATACATTGAAAGCGAGGTCAAAATTTTAAGGTTTTTTTAATTGCTCATTTGCTTACAATGGTAAAAAAGATTTTTAAAAACTTTTCCTGGAAAAAAAATTTTTCCCTTAAAACATTGAACTCACTTGCATCGATTAGCTTTTTTAAATTTTGACCAGCGGAAAAATGTTTTGCCAATGTGACAGCCTAAAAATTTTTAAATACCGTTTAAAGCGTTAGATTTGCAATAATTAAAATACCGAGTCAAAAATTTAAGAGTTTTTTAAATTTGTAATCACTTTGGTTATTAAATCATTTCCCGGGAATAGCTTTATCAAAACTTTAGCAAAAACCTAAAGGGAGCAAGTTAAAATTATTAAATCATTTCCTTTGGAATACAAATTAATTTTTTTAAAAAAACACATTGTACTTAACGGGTTCAAAAAAATTTTCCAAAAACAGTAGGTGTAATAGTTTTGCAATACATTGAAATGCCGAGGCCAAAATTTAAAGAGTTTTTTAAATTTTTGTCGTTACGGTTATTAAATCATTTCGGGAATACAAATTTAGCTCTTTTAAAAAAAACATTGTACCCCCCTCGATAAAACAGATTGCCTTTCAATTACAAGCCGGCAAAAATGTTTTGACCAATTTTTGACAGCCAAAAATTTTAAATATGTTTAAATCAAAAGCTTTGTCAATCTTTAAAAAATATACAATTATCATATCTTTCAAAATTATTCATTTAGAAAACCTACTTTTTATATGTTTATATATTTTTTTTGTTATAAAAGTGTTCTTTCCCCAAATTAGTCCGACCGTAAAAAATCCTTGATCAACTTTTAAAACCTTGTTGATTACTGAAATTTTTTTAGCCAGGAGTAAATAGTATCAGAATGTGTAGGCATTGTCACCTTGTACAGTTTTTTTGTTTCTCAGAAAAAGCCAGTTTACCCAGCCGCGAAAGTTATACTTATCTTCGGTAAGAATTTGTAACCTTTTTATCTTTTCAGCACCTTTAAAGTAGATTGTCGGCGGTGTTGTGTACCCCCTAAAATAGACGAAGATTCGAGTATGTATTTCCCCCCCCCTTCCAAATAACCCCGTAATTTGAGTTAGTAACTTACGTTTTTCAACCTGAAGTCGAGAGGTTATCAATCTTTTAACGGGGAAGAAACTTGTAGTTGATTCCTCGAAGGGGTCGAAATGTAAAAAAAATCAATCTTTTAAAAAAGATACTATTTCCTCACCGAGTACTTGCATTCAATCAAAATGGGGAACCCCCTTTGATTTTTCCTTAGAAAGTAGATAGTAATAAGATTCATCAGAAAGCTTTCTTTTATTAAGGAGTCAGGTGTGACTCGGAAAGTTCATAAGAGTGAACCGTAAAGCCTGTACGGGGTTTCAGAGGAAGGGGGGGAAATTTGCCTTTCCCCCTTTGCCAATGTCTTTGTCTTTTCCCCTCATGTAAAATGAGCCCGGATAAAATCACGAGTGACGAGGGGAGCCCACCAGGAATGGTCTCGGCTGTGCTCAGATGAAATCTGACTGAAGTTTGTTTTAGAGACAAGGTGGAAAATTTATAGAAGGGATGATTGTTTAGAGTCCTCCAAAAGGTAAAACTTATTCTTTTATCGTACTCTGGCTCGGAAGGTCGTGGGAGGAAAAATCGACTGAAACTTTGTTGAGAGAGAATGGGGGAAAATTTATAGAAAAGGCGTTTTTTTGAGAGTCCTCAATAGGTTTAACTATATTCCTTCATCAGTACTCCAGTCAGGAGGGCGTGGGAGGAAAAAAACCCAAATGTTTCCCCTACATCGAACTTAAATTTTCCCACCTTTCGGAAAGAGGGTTCCCCCCTCCCCCCCACGTAAAACTCCTTCTAAGAAGATAAATTTTTGGCCTGCCCGTCTTTGAGGGTAGTTGAGAAATTACAGAACATATAATTAGGTATTGTTTCTTTTAAAAATTTTTTTTAAAACCAAAATTTTTTTTTAGTAAATCTAAATTTGCATATTTTTTTTAAAACCTAACATACCGCTTTTTTTTCAAATCTTTTTCTAGCGATTAAACAAAATCTATTTTAAAAAGTAAAAACAAATTAGCTTTTTTTTTAAGCGCTACATTAAACAATAGTAGATTGTGTTTGAATTTTGTAGAAAGCATTTTTTAGTTAGAATCGTCAGCGTCTGTATAGTAGATCAAAAATTGCCTGGTATAGCAATCAGATTTTTGGTATAGAGATCATCGGGGTGTTTGGGTTGGTATTATTTAATTAGTTGTTTTGGAATGTTGAGGCTTTATCCTTGTAATCAAAACTCGCATCTTTTTTTCAAATCTTTTTCTAGCGGCATTAAACAAAAAAACTTTTAAACAGATACATATAAATTATTATTTTTTTTGCGCTAAAATTAATTTAATAGTAGATCTGTTTTTTTTTAGTTACAGAGACGGTAAACAGATCATCAGCTGTTTGGGTTTTAAAAAGAGTCAGTTTTTTTGCTATAGTAGGAAATCAGCCCCGGGCGACTTTAGAGTGGGGGGCTTGATCCTTTTGTTTCCCGGGCCCCATTCCCCTCCCCCGTTTCCTACGGGGGGTGCGTTTAATTCCCCGGGAAATCCACCCTCCCGTTCCCCATACGCAACTCAGGCGTACGAGGCAGGAAATTTGGGGGGAGGGGGGTCCCCTTTTTAGGGTGCAAACCCCTTTGTCGGGTTTATTTCTTCTGGTTTAACGATCCAGACTTCGAATTGACTCGACGTATTTAGAGAAAAAAATACTTTTGCAGTAAAAAAGGGTTTGAATCGCTCGGGTTTGAGAAAAAAAATTTCGCTCGGGTTTATTTCATCATATGGTTTAAAGATACCAGGGGTTTGAATCTCGAGGCTAATCTGGTACAAAAAAAGTCGCTAGAGAACGACTGCCAGTGGGGGGTTAAACCCTTTGGGCCTCTTGTCAATAATACTGGTAGCGGTTTCGTCTGGGCAATGACTAAAGGGGACATTCGGGATTGAAGCTGAGCCTCTCGGAGTACGCGGTACGGACCCCTAGAGTACGGTCTGGTACGGTCCTCTAGAGAACGGTCAGGATTAGAAGCTGGCAAGTTGATCGGATAATCTGTTTTTACAGCGGAGGGGGACAACCCGGGGCCCCAACGGTTTGCAAATTACAGTTGAGCGGCATATCAGGGGGCTAGTCCTATTTGCGCATGACGAGAGCGTACCCCGGGGGGTCAGAGAGAGTGCAGCCTGATTTAGGATGCCTGTCCATCATTTGCGTGAATAAACGAGATCATTTGCGCATGATGCGAGCGTATCAGGGATGCTATAATTTTTCAGAGTTGTTACATAGGGCATATTTTCGGGTGTTACTAGGGGGGCTTTAAGTTTTCGGGTGTTACCGGGGGGCTTTAATGTTTTACGAGTTTTCATGGGGGGTTTTTGTTACAGGGTTTACATAGGGGGGGTTTTAAAGTTTAAAATATTTACATAGGAGTGTATATTTTACAGGGTGTTACATGAGGGGCTATAATGTCTCGCTTTACATGGGGGGAGCTATAATGTTTTTCAGGGGGTTCAGAGGGTTAAGTTTCAGAGTGTTACCCTAGGGGGGGTATATTTTCTACAGGGTGTTAATAGGGGGGCTTTAATGTCTACATGGTGTTACAGGGGACTTAATGTTTTTCAGGGTGTTAATAGGGGAGCTTTAAAGGGTTTCTGGTGTTAATGAGGAGCTATAAAGTTTTTCAGGATGTTTTAATGGGGGGGGGGGGGGGGGGCTTTTTTAAATTTTTCAGGGGTTAATGGGGTGCTTTAATGTTTACAGGATTACTGGAGGGTTTAATGTCCACGGGTGTTACTGGAGGTTAAGTCTGATGGGGTTACATGAGGGGCATAAGTCTAAGGGTGTTACATGGGGCAGCTTTTAAAGTTTACAGGATGTTCATGAGGGGCTATATGTTAGGGGTTTAAATGGGGAGTTTAATGTCTAAGGGTGTTACTAGGGGAGTTTTAAAGTTTACAGGGTGTTTAATAGGAGAGCTTTTAAAGTTTACGAGTGTTACATGAGGAGCTATAAAGTCTACAGGGGTTACTGGGAGAGCTATAAGTTTACAAAGGGGTTACAGAGGACTATAAAAATTTACAGAGTGTTACATGGGGGGGCTAATTGTCTACAGGGTGTTCAAAGGGGCTTTAATGTTCAGGGTGTTCATGGAGAGCTTTAAGTTTACAGAGGTTAATAGGGGCTATATTTTCTACAGGCTTTAAAAGGGACTTTAATGTTTTCAGGGGTTTAATGAGGAGCATAAAAGTTTTCAGATGTTACAGAGGGGCTATATTGTTTCAGGGTGTTAATAGGGGGTTTTAATTTTTCGGGGTTTACATGAGGACTATAAAGTTTTCAGGTGTTTTCAAAGGGGAGCTTTAATGTTTTTTCAGAGTGTTACATGAGGGGCTTTAATGTCTACAGGGTGTTAATGGGAAAATTTTTTAAAGTTTCGAGTGTTACATAGGGGGGGTTTAAGGTCTGCATGGTGTCCATAGGGGAGCATAAGTTTACAGGGTGTTAATGGGGGGGCTTTAATGTTTTCAGGGTGTTCATGGGAGTCTTTAATGTTTACAGGATGATACATGGGGGCTTTAATGTCCCCAGGGTGTTACATGGAGAAACTATAAAGTCTGATGGTGTTACTGAGGGGCTATAAGTTACAGGGTTTACTGGGGGAAATTTAATGTTTACAGGATGTTACATGGGGCTTGTTCTCGGAGTGTTTCATGGAGAGCTTTTAAAGTCTAAGGGTGTTTAAAAAGGGGGGGCTTTAATGTTTACAGGGTTACATAGGAGAGTTTAATGTTTCAGAGGTTACATGAGGAGCTATAATGTCTACAGGGTGTTACGGGGGGGTTTAATTTTCTACGGGTGTTACATGGGAGAGCTTTAATGTTTTCAGAGTGTTCATGAGGGGGTATTTTGTTACAGGTGTTACATAGGGGACTTTAAGTTTACAGGGTGTTACTGAGGGCTATAATGTTTCAGGTGTTAAAGAGGGGGTTTTTCTAAGGGTTTACATAGGGGGGCTTTTAAGTTTTTCAGGGGCTACGCGGGAGCTTTTTTTTTACAAGTGTTAATGAGGGGCTATATGTCTTTCAGGGGTTTTATAGGGGAGTTTAATGTTTCAGGGTGTTACTGGGGGACTTTTTAAAGTTTAAGATGTTACATGAGGAGTATAAAATTACAGGGGTTACATGGGGGAAACTATAATGTTTACAGGGGTTACATAGGTATAAAGTTTCAGGGGGTTTCTGGGAGAGCTTTAATTCTAAAGGGTTTCATAGGGAGCTTTTTTCTACGGGTGTTACAAAGGGGGTATAAAAAGTAAGGGGTTACATGAGGACTATAATGTTTTTCAGAGTTTTACATAGGGATATATTTTACAGGGGTTACATGGGGTTATTGTTACAGGGTTTTATAGGGGGGCTTTAAAGTTTCAGGGTGTTACATGGAGAGCTTTAATGTCTACGGTGTTAAAGGGGAATAAATTCTACAGCTGTTACATGGGGGAGTATAAGTCTACAGGGGGTTCATGGGAGCTATAATGTTTACAGAGGTTACTGGGGGTATATTGTTACAGGGGTTAATAGGGGACTTTAAAGTTTACAGGTGTACGCGGGGAGCTTTAAGTTTACAGGGTTAATGAGGGGCTATATTTCTAAGGGTGTTACATAGGGGGAGTTTAAAGTGTAAAAGGGGTTACAGGGGGGACTTTAATTTTTACAGGGTGTTTGGGGGTGTTAAGTTTACAGGGTGTCAAGGGCTTTAATGTCCCAGGGGTTTCTGGGGGAGCTAAATGTTTAGGTTTCAGAGGGGATTTGTCTCAGGTGTTAATGGGGAGCTTTAAGTTTACAGGGTGTTACATGGGGAAGCTTTTAAAGTTTTCAGGTGTTTCATGAGGGCATAATTTTTCGCATGTTTCATGGGAGAGCTTAATGTTACAGGGGTTACTGAGGAGCTAAAATGTTTACGAGTGTTAAAAGAGGGGGTATTTGTCTACAAGTGTTTCATGGGGGGCTTTAATGTTTACAGGGGTTAATGGGGGAGCTTTAAAGTCTCAGGGGGTTACATGGGGGCTTTAAAGTTTTTAGGGTGTTCGCGGGGAGCTATAATGTTTTCAGAGGTTCATGAGGGTATATTGTTCAAGGGGGTTACATAGGGGGGCTTTAATTTTTACAGGGTGTTTCATGGGAGGCTTAAAAGTTTAAAGGGGTTACTGGGAGGTTTAATGTTTTCAGTGTTACATGAGGGCTATATTTTTCTACAGGGTGTTCATGGGAACTTTAATGTCTACGGGTGTTACAAAGGGGGCTTTAATGTTTACAGGGTTTCTAGGAGGGCTATATTGTCTACAGGTTTTTACTAGGGGGGGGCTTAAAGTCTAAGCTGTTACATGGGGGAGCTTTAGTGTTTTTGGGTTTACATGGGGGGCTTTTTAAAGTTTTCAGAGTGTTACATGAGACTGTAATGTTACGGGTTTACTGGGAGCTATTGTCTACAGGGGGTTTCATGGGAGAGCTTTATGTTACGATGTTAAAAGGGAGCCTTAATGTTTAAGGGTGTTACATGAGGGCTTAAGTTAAAGGTTTTTACTGGAAGCTTTAATGTCAAGGGTGTCACTAGGGGACTTTAAATGTTTAAGGGTTTAGTAGGGAATTTACCTGAGTAAAAACATTTTTTCCCGGGAATGGGCTCGAGAGGATTGAAAAACAAACACATCTTTTTCCGAAAAATTTTATTGTAATGACCATGAGTAAAAAACATTATTCCTGGAATGTTTGTCATTTTTTGTGAGAGGAGAGAGAACAAACCACCATTTTCGTATGTTTTGAAAAAAAAGGGTTTTTTCATAATGTACCATGTTTAGGTTGAAAAAAATTATTCCTGGAAGGTACCCCATTGCATGGAGGGGTGGAAAAACAAACAACCATTTCCGAAAAAAAGGTTTTTTCTGAATTACAAAAGAGTAAAAAATTATTTCCCGGAAGTGTAAACCCCATTTGCATGGGGGTGGATGGAAAAAAAAAAAACCATTTTTCGAAAAAAGTTTTATTCGGGAATGTACGTGATGAGAGTATGAAAAAAATTCTTCCCGGAAGTGTTGCCTCATTTTCTTGTGGGAGGATGAGAAAACAACACACCTTTTTTCCCAAAAAAGTTTATTCATGAATGTTCCATGATGAGAGTTGAAAAACATTATTCCGGGAAGTGAACCTCGGAGAGGATGAGAAAACAAACAACCATTTTCCGAAAAAAGTTTTTTTTTATGAATGTACCATGAGGTATAAAAAAATTTTTTCTGGAAGTGTATCAATTGTTGGGGGGGATGAGAAAAAAACACCCATTTTCGAAAAAAGTTTTTTTTTGAAAGTACCATGATGAGGTATGAAAAAAAATTTTTCCCCGGGGTGTAGCCCCAAATTTTCATGGAGGGAGGATGGAAAAACAAACACATCATTTTCCGAAAAAAATTTTTTTCGTGAATGTACCCTGTGAGAGTAGAAAAAACATTATTCCTGGGGAAGGTCCTCATTTTTCTTTTTGGGGGTGAAAAGAGAGTTAAAAAACATTTTCCTGGGGGTGTACCTCATTTGCTTGTGGGGGATGGAAAAAAAAACACACCATTTTCGAAAAAAGTTTTATTTTTGAAGTACCCTGAGAGAGTTAAAAAACTTATTCCTGGAAGTGTGCTCGGAGAGGATGAGAAAAAAAACAACCTTTTCGATATGTTTTATTCATGAATGTACCGATGAGAGTATGAAAAAAACCCTTTTTCTGGGAAATGTAGCCTATTTTCTTTTGGGGGGGGATGAGAAAAAAAAACACACCATTTTTCCGAAAAAAGTTTTTTCATGAAAGTACATGATAGAGTAGAAAAAATTATTCCTGGAAGGGAGCCTCATTGCTTGGTGAAGGGGGAAAAAAAACAACCCTTTTCCCAAAAAAAATTTTTATTCATGAATGTACCATGATGAGAGTATGAAAAAAAATTATTCCTGGGAAATGTAGCTCATTTGCTTGGGGGGATAGAAAACAAAAACACCATTTTCCCAAAAAAGTTTATTTGAAAATTTCCATTGAAGATGAAAAACTTATTTCCCGGAAGTGTAGCCTCATTTCTTGGTGGGGGATAAAAACAAACAACCTTTTCCCAAAAAGGGTTTTTCATGAATGTACCCGATGAGAGTATGAAAAAAATTCTTCCTGGGAAAGGTAGCCTTTTCTTGGGGGGGGTGAGAAAACAAACACACCCTTTTTGAAAAAAGGTTTATTGTGAATGTAATGATAAAAATTATTCCTGGAAGGTACCCCGGGAGGAGGAAAAACAAAAACCCCCATTTTCCCCATTTGCTGCCCCGAAACATGATGCCGTATAAGAGGATAGCCGTTATTTGGAAGTTAGCCTCATTTGCTTTGGGGGGGAGGGTGAAAAACAAAAACCATTTTCGAAAAAAAATTTTTTTCATGAAGTACCATGAAGTATGAAAAAACATTATTCCTGGGAAATGTAGCTCATTTGCTTGGTTGGGGGGTGAGAAAAAACCACACCATTTTCCGAAAAAAAGTTTTATTCATGAATTACTGATTTGGAGTAGAAAAAATTTTTCCTGGAAGTGTACCTTTTGCTTGGTGGGAGGAAAAAAAAAACACACCATTTTCCCAAAAAAGTTTTATTTTTTGAATGACCCGTGAAGATGAAAAAAATTATTCCCGGAAGTTAGCCTCATTTTGCTTGGGGGGAGGTGGAAAAAAAAACACACCATTTTTCCCATATGTTTTTTAAAAAAAAGGTTTTTTCATGAATTACCATGATGAAGGTATGAAAAAAAAATTTTTTCTGGGAAATGAGCCCCATTTGCTTTGGGGGGAGGATGAGAAAACAAAAACACCATTTTCAAAAAAAAGGTTTTTTCGTAATGGTACCTGATAAAAAAATTATTCTGGAAGTGTAGCCCCGGAGAGGATGGAAAAAAAAAACCCATTTTCCGATAGCTCCCTGAAACATTTGCCGTAAAGAGTGGGATAGCCGTAGGGGCGAGAGAGAGAGGGAAACCCCGCCCAGGAAGGAAACTCCCGGGGGAAAGGGGGGGGGGCATTTCCCTTCTGAAACATGAACAGTTCGAGCGAGAGGGAGGGAGAAGGGGGGAAAACTCCGAAACCCGTCGGGGAAAAGGGTAGGGGACTTTCCCGAACCAAACATACTACCCGTCCCTCCGCGACCCCCGTCTCCCCGACGAAAATCCCCCCAAAACTCCACATCTTCCCCTTACCCCCCAATGTCCCTTGGATATCAGGGGGGGGGGGGGAACCCTGGAACACGCCGAGACGGAGGGGAAAAGGGGGGACTTCCTGAACCAATCTACAACCTCCCCCCGCGACCCCCGTCTCCCCGACGAATCATCCCCAACATCTCCTACCCCCCACCCCCCCAAAAGTCCCCCTGGATCAGGGGGGAGGGGGGGCTCCTGGAACACGCGAAAGGGGGGGAAAGGGGTAGGGGGGGCATACGTCTCAACTTCGCCCCGAAAATTGGATTCCGCCTTTCTGATGGAAAATCAAGCAAAGAGAAAATTTTTGGACGTTTCAAGATTAAAATTTACATGATGGAGCCATGCAATTAGTAAACTTTGGGAAGTATGTTTACCGCAAAGGAGATTTTTGGGAAATTTTAGAATAAAAATGAACAATAAAAAACCAAAAGTTAATGTTTTTTGGTTTTATTTAAATGTGTACACCCATTTTCTTGGGAAAATATAGGGGCATTACTTTAAAGCCCCCTGATATCGAGTTGTCACTTCCTTTCTGGTGTAATTTTATATTTTATTTTACTTAGGGAAAAATTTGGCTGAATTAGGAGCCTTAAGGGGATATTTTTTTCCCTTTTTTGTTGGTTTCATTGCTGGTAAACCCTTAGCATAGATAATGCTTCAATTAAAGTTATTTGTGGTAGGGGCTTTTCTTTGGCAGGTGACAACATAATTATTTTTTTTTCTAATAAAAAACTTTGCATTCCCCTTAAAAAAACAAATTAAGTTATTGAAATTGTTTTTAATGAAAATGGCTTTTCCCTTTTAAGCCCGAGTGTATATGTTTTTTACAAGATACAATATTTTTTTTATTCTTGGTTTTCCCAAAGATTTACCATTTCATTTAAAAACGTCACCATTAGCCCACCACATTACCCCAAATGATTTAAGGAGATTAAAGTCTTTTTTCCCGTTTGTGCCGTATGTGCCCGAAATTTTTTTGACCATCAAATTACAACTGTAGCAATGTTTTTATGTGGTGAGCTAGCTTGATGTAATCTACAAATTTCTCTTTTTCCTTTACTTTATATCTTTATGTGGTACTTCAAAACAGAACTCGGATAGAAAATTGGTTACTTCAAGTCAAAATCTAAAATTAAAAGTTTTTTTTAAAAGATATGATGTTAAAAAAGACTTTTTTTTTTACGTTCAGTTTTATAAGTTCCTAAATCGAAACAAACCCGATGGTTAATTATTGAAGAAATTTTTTTCACATATCAAATTGTTGTGGGCTAGGACCAATGAATTAGTCAAATAGCGCTTTCCTACAACCCAGTTTTTAAAAACTGATTTGTCTGTATTGGGTTATTCATCGTTGGAATGGGTGTCTTACATGTTGTGGGTTTTGGGCAATACACATTGTCGGTTTTTGATTAGGTATAAACTCCAGCGCTGTATTACCCCCTAAGCTGACTAGGCACGTGACTAGGGCGCGAGATTTTTGGGGCACAACATTTAAAAATACAAATTGTTTACAGCAGCGCCCTTTTCGATGTATGACGTCAAGGGATGTGAAAGCGAAACCCTTTTCTTCAACATGAATGAACATAATTCTCACTAAAAACAACACACGCGGACCGTTTGTAGCTGATCCTTGCTTTTTTATAAAGCGTTTAGTGTATTGTTAGAGTTTTATTTGGTCTAATATTGCCATCTTTCGTCTAAAATTGAGTTACTCTTATGCCAAGCCATGCGAGATATAACATACTAAAAAAAATCAACAATTTTGCACAGTGGTAATATAATTATAGGGTATGTACTGTAAATAGTAGCAATAAATATCCCCCAACATTATTATTTGTGTTCATTAAAAATAACAGAATTTGTCTTGGTGGGAGCGGGTTGGGGGGGGGGGGTGAAGTCATATACCTAGGGGCGCCATTTTCTAAATACAGCCCTGGGAGCCTCATTAGAATTTGGGAGAAGTGGTAAACTATTTTGACAAAGAAAAATCAATTGCGTACACCCGACCAGAGTTCAAGAAAATATTGTAATAATTTTAAATTATTTGTAGAATGTCAACTTGATGTGATGTTATAAATCTGTAATTTAAAGTTTATCTTAGTGCGAGCCCTCAGGACTGATTGCTCATTATTTCGAACAGTTTGGATTGAAAAAAGGGTAAAAAAATTCTAGATTACGAACACACCAAAAATGTTATGGTCGTCTAAAAATCGAGTGTCTAAAATGCAATCAAGTAAACGAACAAACTCAGGCAAATTCCTGCGTGAGGGGGCGACACGGTAAAAGGGGTTAGGGCATTACCCACAGGCCCCCGGGGTTTTACCCTTAACCTAACTAACTTTAACCTAACCCAATCTAATCTTACCTAACCTAAAAAATTTCTCGTGTATGTAATTTAGTTAAAATAAAACTGGGCTGAAAGGCCCCACGATGCTAGGCACCTATGGGTCATCCTTATGGTCAAATTGGGAGTAGTTTGGGGTTAACAAACACGGAGTGTCCGTATGAACTGCTCGTATGTCAAAACCCGATAATATTCCTCAGGTACCCACGTGTACGCAATCTGACTTGTTCGCAATCGGATGACACTGCCAAAGTTGGGTTTTTGGCTTTTTATTGCATACAGATGGTATTTTTGGTTTCCCATTGAATGTTCCTGTTTGATTTAGTCGTATGCATTCATTCCAAGTTTCGTATATGTTTTTGAGCATTTTCTTAATTTTAAAATATTTTTAGGGGTTTTCAATGTTATTTTAAAGGTTCATTTGACTATTTTTCAGTCATCAAGTGCAAGCATTGTTTATTAGGTTTTTTGAAAGTCAAACAGTTTCTAAAAATACTATCAGTTGTATTTTAAAAGAAACAAAAACTATGTTTGAAAAAAAAATATGGTTCCACAACAAACATTATTAGATGGTTATACTGATTCTTGTTTGTAAATAGCCTTAAATATAAGGTTTATTACTTCTTTAGATAAACTATTTTTTTATGGCTTGCATGTCTTCATAAATTATTTTTAATCCCATTCCAGATCCAATTTCGACAAAGTGTTTTGAAGTTGTAAGTATTATTGTGACACGTGTTTTCCATTTGACCCGCCTCCCTCTATCATAGTAGAATAATGTGAGGCAAGCTTGCTACCTCACAGAGTAAACCCAAGGTTTCATAAAAGCAGAACGTTATCCTTTTAAAATTGAACACGTTTTCTAAAAAAAAAAAAAAAATTAAATGGAAGTTAAAACATCTTTATAGTATTTACTATTCATAATTCTGTATTTTAATTACTTAATATATAAGTTATGCAATTTGTTTAGCTTGTTGAATTTATTTGTTTGGTGTCAGACCTTGTAAGATGACATATGCAAAATTTTGTTCATATATAATGGTGAAACAACATACTATCACCGTTTGTAACAGTAACAAGTTAATTTCTTCCTTTTTTAGAAAAAAAATAATAACCTCACATCTCAATCACAAATGGCCTTGTGGTCTATCATGAACACATTTTTTAAAACATAATTTTTGTGGATGACATAAATATACACCATAAAGTAAATGTTAGAAAATCTATAAAATTTTGTTATTTAA